>CM075196.1:22835074-22957574 GCA_037577475.1 Chaunax sp. Z400 | reverse complement strand
ACTCATTACACCGGCTGTGGCAGGAACAGGCATCCCGTCTTACATTTTCAATGGATCTGTGTTTTTGTTGGCTGTGATTTATGCATACTAACCTGGAACTCTGGGGATGCACATTGAGGGTTGCCTCACAGGGCACTTTAACAAAATCAGAGTTTCTATTATGAAGGATCCCCCTCTCCTCCATTCATTATGTTTACTCTGCGTTATGTTCAATCAAAATTCGTTCCGCTTTACTTCACAGAAGATGCATTTGCCTCCTCTTTTTAAGTGTTTTTGTGTTGCTGTTTAGTGTTGTTCATTTGAATTTGTTGTAACCTTGACAACTGCTCCTCCTGGGTCTATATTGAAATAAAATGTATAAAATGTTAATCACATTACATTTGGTTAATTAAACAATAATATAATAACACTGTTACACCAATTGTAATGAAAGTGTATCATAACCAGACACTAAAATAGTGATAAATCTCATTACACATACAGAAGCTGTAATGTTTTGAAAACATGCTTGTTTTATACTATTAGATAAAGTTAATTGCCGACATCTACAGACATGGAAGAGCAGCATGTATTTTATTTATACATAATTTTACATGACCTGAAGCTTATTTTATATTTATAATATTTCTATTCGGTGATATATAAACATTATACATGTGCATTATTTTACACACTTTATATCCTGCCATATGCTGCTTTGAGTCAGACATGGGGCCCGTCTTCTTACAATAGGTACTCCATCTCCCAGATGTATTATTTATGTGACAGTGCTGCCAGTGAGAGGACAGGTAAAGAGGGTCATGACACAAAAAGTGACTGATATAAAAGTGCATCCTTTACAATTTGTAGAATGCTACAAGAGTACAAACAGAGTACATATGAATATTTCCCCTTCTCTTCTGTTCTGATTTTGCCGATAAGCCAACCCTTTTGTTTCTGTGAGTGCACCAGTTTAAAATTCATGTGCAACGCCTTCGTCCCTCACTGGATCCAGTAAATTAACCCCTGAGCAGTTGAGAAGAGTCTTTAATCCATCCACACAGGAGCCAATCACTGATCACAATCCCCCGTTTTCAGTCCAGGTAGTTGCACTGTAATCATTTGCATTTGATCCCTGATGCTCGTACTAAAACACCGAGACTCCATCTTGAATCAGAATGTTGTCCTCAGGGTCTGCCGTAATCAAGCGTTGGCCTTTAGAAATGTAAAGTACTGTACATTTTTACATCAGATTTATTTTAAAGCCTCTATGTGTGGAATGTTGATGTGATTACAGCATCATTCATTACACCGATGGTTATTCGATGGTCGTTTTTGATTATATAAAATTTGAAAATAGATGTAATGCCTTCAGATCAGATCCTCCATACATTGTAGGGCGACACACACTGTCACAGTGTGTTTTTAATCCTAACATTTCTATTAATTCTACATATAGCATCAACCAAAACTGAAGTTGTCCCAGAACAGAATCCAGGACCTCCCAGATTGGGTCTGGACCTTTGATCGGTCCCAATGTTGGGCCCAGATTATCTGGTGGTGTGAGGCGCTCACAGGTCCAGTCTCTACACCTCCCGATCAGCTCGAGGACAATCACAGCCGCCCCGATAATTTCCAAAGTAGGCCGATCGCCATGGCAACTTCGTCAGTCATTTTGTTTACATTACACAGCTGCTTCCCTAGCGATCACGGGAGACGGTGCATTCATTGCCCCCTCGGGAACGAGAAACTTAATGGAATCATGTAGTGTGTGATGCCCCGGTATTTTTTAATCTAGTAGTGTGTGCATGTTTGAGATTGGAGAGAAGAATATTGGATTTCCCCGTCTGTCAGGATCTTAAACGTCCTGTAGTCTGAGCCCGGCCTGAGTGTGTTTTTTTTTTTTGTTTGTTATCTGTCTCGTTCCTCTTTTTGGATGCAGACAGAAACAGAGAACACTGAGGTCATGCAGTGACGCCTGACGTGAGATGTGTCCATGTCATATGAGCTTATGTTACCGCGATTTGAAATAGGACCCACTTGCTTTTTGGTATCTAAAATATAATGGCGCATGACTGCTGTAAGCCCCACAGCTAAAGAAGGTGTGTGTGTGCTGTGAAGTTTGCTATTTGAGAAAAAATAATTCCACAATACCAGGTTTCCAAATCTGTCAACTTGTGACTCACTAAAACTAGTTATTCCACCCACAAATGTCATTTTGCAAAAACAGGTAGCATCAGCTGCTTAAAGAACTCAAGTATTTTCCAGACTTTGACTTTTTGCCAGTAATTGATTGGACTTTCACGGTGGAAGCAGAGTTTCTCCCCTGACCGTCTTCCTGACCGTCTGCTGCACTGACATCATGTTTTCATCCCGTCACAAATGTATTTTATCGAACCAAAGCTCATCCATTAAAGTATCAGGGCAGCTTGCTGCTCAGACACCATGTGTTTTAGGGCTGTGATGGCCCCAATACTCCAGCTAGTATCTGCACCTCCTCCTATAAACCCCTCTCACATGGGTATTGTTATGGAGCTGAGCTATTATCCCCCTGCAGCCCTCCGAGGACCCGCGTCTGGTCTCTTGCCCTGGGCATTTTAGCGGATGGCTTTCTGCTACAGCTCAGGTTACACGGTTGCTGTTCTTCTAAGTACTCCTCGCTATCCCTTTCACTGCCATATAGTGAAACAAGTCTGTGAGCTCAGTGTGTTTGAGGCGGCTGTGCACAGATCCAGTGGGAAAGCCATGGAGAAGAAGTCACTGACACACAAACAAATTAACAGCTGGAAACAGAGTGCCCTCCCACACCTCTACCATAGAGAGGTCCACAGTTGGAGGTGTTAGCATCAATGTACTGCTGCAGATGGGGAAAGTGCACGATGCTTAAAGGGCATCCTCACTATCATCTCCTGCAAGTGTTTCTCATCTCAGTATCACTTTCTGCACCTTTTAGAGAGAAATGCTCTGGTCAAACACACCAACAGGCATGCAAATGGTCTCACTTTTCACACACATGCACTCACAAGCAGATATTCGGGTTGACCTAGACGCACACTTAAATATGCCTAGACGTGCACTCATCCAGCCGATGCATGTGGCACCGTGAACCCCTGGTTAATAACTGTTTGTTCTCCTCCGCAGACGCTGGCTCAGGATCAGGAGACGACGGTAAGCTCTCTCGCCTCCTCCTCTGATCACTCCACATCTGCTGCTTTGTCATGTTTCTCTGCACTCAACCAGCATTTAAACATACATCTCAGCTGTAAGTCCAGATAAGTTCAGTTTTATTCAAAGGAGACATACTGTAAAGGCATAATGCATGACTTAAACATTGTGTTATGCATTGTTCAATAAACAAATTTAACTAGAATAAACCTTTTCAGTCAATGAAACCATCCAAATGTATGCACAATGTCCTTATACTGAACATCAGAATACTTAAAATGTAATATATTTGTTACTTTAGCAGCAGAGTAGGGCTAATAACCAGTTAATAGGTTGGTATTTATAATGGGTATACCGGGGTGATATCAGACTTAAAGATATATCTAATGGGGTAAAGAGTGTAAAAGAGAAGAAGAGAATAAAGGGTTATAATGAGGAAACACAACCATGAGGTCAAACTGATCAATAATATGATAGTAATATTATGAATTTTAATGGGATTAACATTTGGAATCATCAGTAGTTTATGAGTTATTTAACAAATTTGAAACAAATTTAACAGATTTTCCATGATGGCAGATCCGGATCTATTTTTCACAGATACACAAAATCCATTTAATGTCTCTGAATCTGCTTTATCTCAGCTACATATTGGTGGCAGTGTCATGTCTCTACCTCTCTCTGTTACCACGCTGTGACCCAATACATACTGACCCCCTCCAAATTTATATTTTAATCTCCCAGAATCCAATTAAGGATCGTGTTGGAACATCATGAGTTGTCCATACCTGGGTATTTTTATTCCAATTGGCCCCTATTGTTTTTCATGATATTAACAAATTTTAAAAAGCCATATCCTGCAATCTGTAAGGAAGTGAAAGAGTGATCCAGAATAACCAAAACATTACAATATTCATCTTTAGATTAGATTAGATTAGATTAGATTCAACTTTATTGTCATTGCCCAGTACAAGTAGTCAACAATGAAATGCAGTTCAGCATCTGAAGGAGCAAGTAGTGACATGGGGGCTCAGATGAAATAAATAAATGAATGAATGAATAAATAAATAAATACATATGAACATAAGGTGCCTAAAATGTTATCACATATTTATGTTATCATAGATAAATACATATTATACATATTAACACTCTCAGATGTTAAAATAAATGTTATACAACTGGTGTGCTGTAGTAGGAATGCAGACATGATTACCATATATACATATACATACACACACACACACATTCTGTATACACTGTATATATACACATATAAACATCATTATAGTCATCAGAGAATGTTGTGTCCATATTGTACATAAATACATGGAAGACTGTATTATGGCGCTTGTACTGTGTGAGTGTGTGTGTTCCTTGAGTTGTGCACCGGCACTGTCAGCAGAAACAACAATACAGAGAAGCTGAGTGGAAGGAAAAGGAAGTGGAAACTAGAGTGTGATTTCAAATTAAAATTCAAAATATGGGTCTCAGAAAACAAATATCTTACAGCTTTACACTGAAACACAAATAAAATGTTTAGCCTTTTTAAATTTGACACCATCAATTGTTTGATATTATTATTGTTGCTATTATATATCCTTCATCACAAACGACTCATGTGAAAGAGATCAACCACAGTGATGAGTCCAGAGAATCATCAGCTCTGCAGTTCCCCACAGATGTGGAGAGTTTTATTGTCTTTGGTTTGATGGTCTGCAACCTGCCTGCAGCAGACAGCTGTTTTAAGCTAAAACAAAAGCTCAAAAATTGATTTTACACTACCACCAAATGAAAAAGTTAGCACCTAGCTGGTTAGCATCGTGGTACATTTAGCAGCTACAGAACTGGATATTTAAAGTGGAGACAGAGCTAAAATCCATATCTGCTGGATGTGTAACTGTTTGCTGACATGTTCAACACAAAAACTTCATAACATGATAAGATGTCAGTGTGTTTACACTGTGGCCATTTGCTTTATCTATACATGATTAAAAGAAACACACAAGATCAGCCTTGGTGTTATTTCAGCTTTCTAATTCAATGCCAGACATGAAACCTGCCAGGCAACATAAAGCTACGTCTGCCAGCCAACACTGTATGTTCCAGCTAAAATTAATCTAAAAACAAACCTTGTTCAGCTGCTGTTTCTTTTGCTACGTCTTTATCAAATTACATTTCATTTTCATCATTACTTTTCTTCTATCTGTGCAGGATGATTTAACAGGAAACAGGCGGTGTTTACAAAGAGAACCCTCCTTTGCATCATTTGAAATGATTGCTCATCGCCGCTGAATGATAAAGTAACCGTGACAGAAAATTAAAACAAAGGCTTGTGATGGGTTTACTGTCTCAAGCTATTTTCAAGTCTCTGCAACATAATTTTAATAACGTCATGAAATTTATGACCTAGAAGACATGAAATTATTTGAAAACCTAAATGTTTGGTTGGGGAGATGCAATTACACAACTTTTTAATACACAATTACACAATTTATAGTTGATACCTTTCACTAAAACATGCACCAGTCCTTCCCTGTATCAAGGAAACCTTCTACTCTTCAACTTTCTGTGCGAGTGTCACATGTTCTCTCACACTGGGAATGAAAGGAGGGCAATGTTGTTCTCCGAATGAACAACATTGCAATTAATAAAGGCTGGATCTAAGGACACGAGTTTGGAGGGGGTGATGAGTGTGAGATAGCCCATTGTATAATGAAGAGGAGCTTAGCTTTATATGAATAACTCTTATGTGAGTAACTAATCGTGCAAAAACCTCGAGCTGATTAATAATATCATTCAACTAAGACACTAATTTGTTGCTTAATTGACTAACAAGGCTCAGCCCTAACATCAGCTCAGAGGGTATTCATTCATCTGTCAGTGCATGTTTGTATGCATGCATATATTTACTCTCGCCCGACTATATCTGTCCCCCTATGTGTTTACCCATGCAGTTCCTTCATTAAGTCTCATGCATGGAGCTTTACCAAGCATGTATGAGAGAGATTGAAAAAGAGATTAGTCCCCCCCGCCCTAAAAAAAAAAAAAGACGGCAGACAGACGGATGAACGAGCGGAAATGAAACTGGTGCTAGGTCAACCAGAGAGAAGGAGAGGGAGAAGGGGGGAGGAGGGGGGGCAGCGAACAAAGAAATGGCCTGGGGAAAGTCACAAAATAGATAACAGCACTGAGGAAACAGAAGGCGAGTGATTCAGTGATGGAGGCGATAAGGAAGACGAGGAAGAAGGAACTAAATGAAACATACATTTATATATACGTCCACAGAAAACAGAATTCAGAACGTTCCCTTGCTTTATGCTGAACTTTATTGTTTGTGAAGGATCCTTGTGATGCAGCCGGGGGGGGGGGGGGGTAAGAGGCATAACGTAAGATAACAGAATTTTGAAAATCATTTGGATTCCCTCATATAAGCTGGGTCATGCTCTCTGCTCAATTACTGGGGCGTTATTCAGCATTTTGTTGCAAGGTGCCGTCATCATTCCCCAGACAATTGTAGAGAAACAAACATTCACAGGGTCCTTAGAAACACTCTATACCTTCCTAAGGAAAAGTCTGGGGCCGTTTACACAACAACCGTTTCACCAAAAATGGTCAACTTTTATTGCGTTTTTGCCATTCGGTTACATGAAAACGGCGTTTTCAGGCTCCACAGAGTGTTATCTTTTGAAAACACATAAATGAGCAAAACGCAACTCCTCAGCAAACGATGACGTCATAGACCAGCTTCATGCATGCCTGTTACGTTTCCAGTTGACAGAGCAAGAATAAAAGAACAATGTCAGACTGTCTTTTCTTTGTGCTGCAGTCTCTTTTAAGTCTTTTCTGAACCACTACTGTGATCTCATTCTGTGGTGTTGACTTTGAAAGGTTATACCACCAACTACTGGCCTGGTATGCATACTACAGCGTTTTCTGTAGTTTTTGTGGATCAGTGTGTACGGGGATCGTTTTGAAAAACGAAAAAAAAAAAATTTCAGAATGAAAAGAAAAAAATTCTCCGTTTTCAGCCAAAAAGTCGTGTAAATAGGGCCTAAGAAACACAGCAAATATGCTCCAACAGGTCAAATATGCTTAAGTATATTAACGGCCACTGAAATGTATTTGGGGACCCATTTGATTAGTATTTCTATTTATTTTCTTTTGCAATGGATCGTAGACAGTCTCCCCTCAATCTGCTCATCACATCTACTGACAATCACTCAAGCTCTGCAGAGACACCTCTCCTTTTTAATGGAGGCCTACTTCAGACATTTAAAGCCTGTAAGTGGACCTGGTAGGCTCAGATGTCAAACATTACCATGTCAGTTTTTAAAGTTTTATAGGCTACATCATTAAAAATCAGGGTTGAAAAATCCAAAAGGCAAGTTGTGTTCTTTGGGTGACTGTATCAAACATCCTGCTGAACAGATGTAGTCCAAATTATAGATTTTTTTACTGTAAAATTAGGTGGAGATTTGGGTTGAATATAGTGCTGAAATATAAAATAACCTGATAGAAATAGGGTAATTAGGTTCACCAATGAGGTTGTTTGTTGTTTGTTTGTTTGTCTCTGTTAACAGGATTATACAAAACGTTGGAGAGGTAGGGTATGGTCCAAGGAACAATCCATTAGATTTTGATGGATCCAGAATGTTTTTAATGGATTCTTTATGCTTGGACAAAAAATATACGCGATGACATCCTCATAAGATCTACCACAGATATACAGTTCCAGTCAATAGTTTGGACATACCTTCCCATCCACTTGAATGGGAAACTGTGTCCAAATTTTTGACTGGTACTGTAAGTCTGATCCAGATCCAAGTAATAGTCTGGATCTGGTGATCCAGGATGTTTAAATTTATAGGACTAATGGAAAATTCACAACCGTGAATTTGAACTGAGATCACATTATAGCTGAAACTGTGCCGATTCAGTTTGATTTCAAATTTAAAGAAAAAGTTACTGAACTAGATCCTGAAGAAAACCACCATTAGTGAAATATTGTATTTCTAGAATAACTATTAAACTAATAATGATACCAATGTGATTCCAAATTCTAGAGGTAGGTTTTCACGGTCTAGGAGCCATATTATGAGGGTCAAACTATTAAGATAAGATAAGATATCCCTTTATTAGTCCCACAGTGGGGGAATTCACAGTATTGCAGCAGCACAGTGTACAGAAGAACAGTGGGGGGGGGGGAAATAGTATAAAAAATACAATACAATAAAGGAGGGGGGTAAAGTGTCCCCCCTACAGAAAGTCAGTGGAATTTGGCGTCATTATGCACATTAAGAACATGCCCTCTCTGCCCTCTATAAACAAATGAGAAAGTTTCCTCCAAATATGCCCATGAAAGCTCATTACGAAGACTCACCTTAGGAGACTTCCTGGCATTTTGAAGCAGGATCCTAAAAACTGTCCTCATTCTCAAACTGTCAGGTAAATGTGACAAATCGATCGTTCAGGTGATAAATACACAATTAAGAAAAAAATGTAGCTTGGGGGACAGAGAGGGTATTTGTGCAATATATAGGACTAAGAAGCAGAATAAGTCGGCAAGGACAAGAGGAGGAGAAACGCACACACACCTTATAAAGATAGAATCATAGCAGAGGTCAAGTTAGATGGAGGGATACAGCAGAAGAGGTGGAAGAGGAGGAAGAGGAGGAGGAGAGCTGCTGGTGTTTTATGAGCAGGAGAGAAGGTTAAAGAAAGTGGCTGTAAAAGGCATCTTTGTATTCCTATTGAGGAAACCACCATTGGAGGGCCATCCTGGTAAAAATCAAATGTATTTTAATGGCCAATGATAAATCTATACACATAAAGCTCCGGTCAGCTGGGGACTTGCCAATTTCATTGGCCGTGTATTTGTGCGAGTGTGTGTTTGCTAGCCCACGGTCAGAGTGTCTCTCTGTTGTATGCTTGTCCTGTTTTTATCTGATAAGTCGGAGCACAAGTCAACTGTGTAGGGAGATGCCCTTAAGACATAACTCTGGTCACATGGCCTCATTAGTCAGAATCAAACATTTATCCAAATCGAATTGCATGGTGGATAAATTGAATTGCACTCACATGATCGTGGAGGCACAAAGGACAACTGCAGCAACTGCAGCCAACATTTCAGTGGGCCCCAACTAAGTGCATTTTCAAGCAAGACCCCAGTAGGAGTCTAGGACCAAGCTAGTAGCTCTGTGTAAAAGAGATGCATGTTCATTTTTGACATTACGCACATTAAAGCATATTTTTAGCCATGCTAGTGGCATTTCTCGGATGGCAGTGTCAGCCAGTGCAGCACTCTGTCCAGACCCAATGACTCAGCGACTACCGGATGAATCGCTGTGAAATTCTGGACAGGCGGGAGTCGTCTCGAAATGTGTCAGAGCTGTGGACAAGCTTTATGTGAGGCGATTTCTGCCTGACCAACTCTTCTCAAGAATATCTCAACACTCTCTGAGAAATAGAAGTGGAATAATTGCACGTAGAGGGTGTGTGGTTGGGAAGACCTGTCAGGTTTTCGCTAATCGCTTCAACTGACAGGAGCTGTCGGCAGGTTTCAGGTAATTGCATGTTTTTGCTTTTAAGTAACAGACAAAGACGCTATCAGTTCTAACATCTATACATCAGTGACAACATTTTTGCTGAAGGGCAGCCAACACTGCACAGACGATACCAGTTTGCAGCCTAAATCTGACATCAAATCCACCCCTAAGGACATGACACACTACAGGCACACAGTCAAAATACAGAAAACAACACACAAAATATTCTTGACAAAACATACAGTGAAGTAGACCAAACCTGCTGCATACATTTATAACAGCAGATGGTATTGGAGATAATCGATTACAGCATTATAAATAACATAAAATATGATCAATTAGTCAATGAGAACTTAAGTTGTTTTCAGGCTCTTTTTTAGACCTGAGCTTCGTTTGAACAAATAAAAAAAAACACATTTTAATGTGCATTGTTGTGGTCATAATTTCTGTGCGCTTCAAACGTCATCAATCTCAGTTCACCGTGCTGACACAGCTGAGACTGATGGGAAAATGTGGTCCTAAATCAAAGTTCTAGACAAACTGATATTCCAACTAGAGGATGGTTTAAGGGATCAACAGGAAACAAGTTCGCAATGACTATGGATGTCTGCACCAAACAGCATAATAATCCATTCATCCAGGTCATGGTCATCCCCGAGGGTTGAATTAGAAGCAACTGGACTTCACCTCTCATCCAAGAAGCTTCTTCAGTTCCAACTGACTGGTGGGGAGTTTCAGGTATTTAGGGGCCGTTTACAGGACAGCAGTTCGATGCGGTTTGGCCATTCCTTTACACGACAGTGGCATTTTGGGGGCCTGACAAAGCTAACTTTTGGAAACAGGCTCCAGAGTGTAATCCTCTGAAAACACCACCGCTACCGTTGTCATATAAACAAGCAAAGAGCAACTCCTCCGAAATCTATGATGACACAGCCCCGTTTCATGCATGCCTATTACAGTTCTAGCCTGATTGGTGTACGCAGACAGTCATTTGTTCTGTTCTATGAACACAAAGGAAACGTTTTCAGAAACACGGTTTTAAATTCTTGTAAGGATGTTAACATAAACATTGAGAGTTGTAAAGGTCACACGTTTTCATTTGACTCACCCAGCTTTATAATGAGTCATTAGGTTCACTGAGGACACAAGGTGGTTTGTTTGCTTACTTTGGCTACGCTAACAACTCACACGATTCCCATTTAGGCCAGCAAACCACTTGATGACCCTAATAGTGCTGGGTGAATCAACAGTACACGTTTGACCTTAACGACCCTCAGTGTTTGAGCGACCTCACAAGAGTTTAAACACCTGAAACTCCGAAGAAGCCTCTTGAGGTAAACAGAAGTCCAGCTGCTTCAGATTCACCCGTCAAGGAATCACAGTTTTTGAAATTTTTCACACAAATGGCAATTTCATGGTGGCACAAGATTTTACCTCAGGGAACCATGAGGAGAAATTTAATGGAATCCATGAATTGACGACACACTGGGGTAGAGGGTGAATCCAAAAACCGATTAATGTTATTTTACAACCATTAACGTTAATTATTCACTCTTTTTAAAATGCCAAAATGTACTTAAAGGCTGTGCTTTCTCTGTGGCCTTCTCAATTCAATATTAATATCTCCTGAAAAATCCTCTAGATCTGAATTAGTCCTAAATAGCAACAACTAGAAGACTGGTTAAGAGCAGGCAGGAGCCAGCAAACCCCCAAGTCCAAGATTTAAACTGTCGTGCTCTGCAGACCATTAAAGTGACCTAATTTCAGAGCAGTCTGGAAGGGTAACTCTTATCTAAATTAAGGGCTCTGTCAAGGTCAGAACAGTGTTCTATATCTTAACAGAGCCATTTTTTCTGTTTGAATGGTTAAAAAACGACTCCATTATGAGTCCTTAGCAGCAGGGAGAGAGCATCGGGGTAGTCTTCAGTCTAAATATAGTATTTATGGGCCATTCTTTTAAGTGCCTCTCTCAGTCTCTTCAGTTACCTGATTTCCTTTTCTTCTCTCCATAATTATTTCCGCAGCTTTGTTCAGACTTTTCAAGCCCCCGTCCTTCAGTGCTATCAGGATTTCCAACTTCGTTCGATATCAGACCTGTTTATTCTTGTGCAAACGGAAGCATGTCTGCACTCTTTATTTTACATGCACTTTTCTGAGTGTTGACTAATAAAATGATAAACAATGAACTCGGCTTAATTGAAATACAATCGCCTGATTGGGGTAATTAATCTCATGATCAGACCCACGACACTATGGATTTGCAGGCTCGTCATTAATTTGAATTAAGAACAACGTTCCACCTTGGTGCAAATATGAATCCAATTTCAATTGATCTACCTTGGTTGGCATGCAGTGCACAAAAGTGAGTGTATGAGGTATACTTTTATACACTCCACATATTGTGAAGCAACATATTCAGTCAGAATACTCCAGTATCAAAGCTAATATTAACTCACATTTAGAATAATGATGACTATCTCGTCCCAATGACTATAAGATGACATCAACAAGTGGGAGTGAGAGTAGAGCAGGTGGTGAGTGGCTGAGGTAAAATAGCTGCGGTTCCCGTGGTGATTGTTTCTTTTGTCCCCTCCCGCTTCAGCATCCTCCACAGTGACGAGCTGCTGCCCCACTCACGCTGCTACTGCCATGGTAACCAAGTTAGTGGTTTAGGGAAGTGAGTAATCCAATCTTCCCACTTTGTGGCATAGCGATAAGGCTCGCCACCGCCAGCCCACCCGTGTGTGTGTGTGTGTGTGTGTGTGTGTGTGTGTGTGTGTGTGTGTGTGTGTGTGTGTGTGTGTGTGTCCTGTTTGGTCATTCTGTGCTGCACGTCTTACTTACACACAAACACACACACACACACACACACACACACAGCCTATCTAGCCAATATGTTCCACCCTAATACGCAGGTGAAAGCCCAAGGGGCAGATAGACTTCCAGCCTCGTTGAAAAGACTGAACCTCACTGAGGGTGACGTTCCTCAATGCTGAAGGAAAGCTCCACTGCTTTTGTTGCAGAGCTGAGGAGAATCTTGACTATGAACAGCAACATTGACTTATTTTAGATCATATCCCAAAATGCTGCCCAGCTGACGCACACAAAGAGCAGACATGTTCTCTGAGGTTTATCTGCAGTGTGTTCGCGTAGTTGCAGTACATAACAATGGATTTTTTTCTCTTTTTTTCTGACTGGTCATTCCTCTTTTGACCAATAACAGCTGCTTATCATGTGTGGGGTAGCAGCCACAGTTGTAAGACATGTGATGTTCAATAAATCCCGTACAAAATGACTTCCAGAAGAAAAGGCTGTAAAGAGATATAAAAAATGTCTCATATCATTAAATACCACCATTCCGCCATTGTATTGGTGATTATCATATATTAGTGTATTAACTATTAACATTAACCACTTTCAGCAACAGAGGGGTGATTTCTTTTTATGACCTTGGCCTAAAAGGTTATGTTTTCACCCATGTCTGTTTGTTTGTTGGTTTGTCAGCATGATTACACAAAATGGATTTACACACTGAATGGATTTCCATGAAACTCGGTGAATGGATGGGTCTTATGCCAAAATAGACCCCATTAAATTTTGTAGCAGATACGGATAAAGGGGTGGATCCAGGATTCTGTTTTTCATTTTCTTTACAATTTCTAGATAGGGCTTTTTTTTTTTCTTTTCTTTTTTTCAACTTTTTTTTCCTATTTCTCAGGGAATAATGCATGGGGAAAAAAGGTATTTAGGGGTTTGGTATGTATGAATGTGTGCAATCTGGTGCCAATCCAAGTAGATATCCAGATCTAATGGAATTAGATATGTTTTCATAGGCGTTAGTCTTTTCCCAGCTGCTGCACAGGTAACCAATAGAAACCTGCCTCTACCACCAATGTGCATCTGACATAATACAGATTCAGATGGGCTTCAAGGGTTTCAATTATTTAAAGGCTTTAGTGGAGGTGTACGCTCTACTGAGTGCCATTCTACTTATTGTATCCTCTAAATTGTTTATCTTGAATATCAGATACTCCTTCCTTTGTGTGACACTTCTTATTTTTGTCCACATGACTACCCTTACTTTGCAAAGGGCAGCTGGTGTGCCAGGTAATTTGTAACTCTAAATGTGTCCAAACCCATAGTAAGTTGGTTTAACACTAAGAAAACAGCACATTGGGAAAGACTCACAATGTGTGTCATTTACAGTGGAAGGACAAATGTTTGGCTTATTGTCAAATATAAGAAGACTGAATGCCAGATATGCAGAGACAATGCCAGATATTATTCCATGAATGGGGTGAGTGTGTGGTGACTCACTCCGGCTATAGTAGGTCAAGTCAAGTCGGTTCTTTTTATATGGATATTGCATGGTTATCACATGACCCAACGTTCCCCCATGAACAAGCACTGGGTGACAGAAGTGAGGAAAAACTGCCTTTTGACTGGTTCTAGGTGGGTGGGCATCTGCCTCGATCAACACAATAATTAAAAACACAATCACATAATCTGGGTTACCGTTAGTCATTTCTATGCTAAAAGATATTGCTCTTGATAAAGATCTCACCAGCAGCACTACATGCTCAGTTTTTTATTCAGACTTGAAGCTGATGATTAGAAAATGAAGATAAAAGCTTTGGGACCATGTTCTGGTAAACATGTTGCAAACACAAACAGCCCCCATTCCCCCACGGAGCACAGCATCTGAAAAGGAAGGACGTGTTTATTTTAACATACATCCGAGACGCTTCCCGCTTTAAAACAGATCCATCTCCCAGCCTCTCAGAGTATAAGTTCAGATGATGTACATGAGATGGGCTCAGTCGATAAGCCTTTATTTTAGCACGGGGATAACGTGGTGATGTTAGAGAGGGATGGGATCTGCAAATGAGATGGAAGCAAAGTCGTTGGATCCTCTTCATCCACACACGCTCATGCGCCCTCTCTCCTTTTTTCCATCTCTCACCTCTGCTGCTTTCGCTTTCCTTCGTCTCTCTACGGGAATGTATCCAATCATAGCAGTCTGAAATTATTATTAAGATTTCCTCCGCCTGCGTTGTGCGTATATGTGTGTTTGTGCGCAGCAGGGGCTCTGAAGGAGATGAGCTGGGGGGGGGGGGTGGCGGCGGTGAGGCTCAGACAGTGCCTGGTGTGAGAAGGCGAGGGGCAGCAGCCGTGTGTCACAGCTATCAGTGGAGGTGGGTGGAAAGTGGGACGGAGGCTGATGAGAAAAGCGGGGTCACCTTTAGGCCAGTCCTCTACCGCACCGGCATCAGGGATTTTATCGTCATATAGTTTTTGTCATCCTGGAAAATAATGGAACACGGCTGAGGCAGCATGGGACGGGAGGAAGATTGCTTCAAACCGGGGTAATAGGAGAGATGGACAGATATTGGGATGGAGAGATGGGAGGATTTGACTGGTATTAAGAGAGGGAACAGGGGAGTCAGGTGGGCCCTTCAGACGTGCTATGTTGTGTGAATATTTGGCTGCTGTTGTGAACTTCCCCTTCCTGTTTCAGTGCACAGTCAGCAGTCGTGAGCCCTCATGTCAAAACGTGCACATATAGCAGCCCTTCCTCATAATGTCAAAAGAGGGGATAATAAAACAAATGACAGCTTGTATCTTTCTGTATCAGTGATATTCATTGAGCCATAACCATCTGCTGTATACACTGACAGTGGAGCGGTTATGGCTGTATAAAGACTGTACTCAGGGAAACAGATAGGATGTCCCAGATAGTGACGGCTCATAATCCTCCATGCAGCAACAGTTTAGACATCCACTCGCCCTTTTGGCCCGTCCCTGAGGATTCCTTCTTATGTAAGCCTGATTTAAAAAAAAAAAAAAAAGCAAATTTATTCCATCTCAATTTAGTTCCTCTATTTTAGGATTTTTATATGTCAGATTCCGAACTCAGTTGTCCTTGTTAAGAGTTACTTCTGTTTCCAGATCCTTCTTCACTAGTTAAAGTTTGGCCAAACCCCAGATTTTTGTAATCCCGCCGGCTGTCATCTCCTTTGTCAGCATCGAGCTACTGCAGCTCATTAGAGACTATGTGGCTGGATGATGCTAGCAAAGCAGTTTGAGCTAACGGCTCACTGAGAGATGTTGGCCTCAATTGCAGGTTGAAAGAGAGCTTTAAGTGAAACACCGCTGAGATATAAACTCCTCAACATTAATCATGACAGCAAGAAACAAAGAAGGGAAGAAAGAGAGAGCTTTGGAGGAAGGAATCATGGTCTGTCTTGTTGGTCGTTCTATCGCGGAGGAGAACATATGATTACATGACCCAAGTTACAACTGATGGCTCCATTAGTGCATTTATTTTACAGGTAGCATCAGAAAATCATCCATTAACAGGCTCATATTTAGTTACACTGTCACTTTTAAATGAAAAAGGTTCATTTTATCTCCAATGCTTAATTTTCTTGGCCCATAAAAATATTAAAATTCATACATAAAAAGAAAAAAACTGTTCCCTCAAGTTTTTGTCCCATTTTTCCTTTGCCTCTACTCACTTGCAATATTTCTCTTTTCACCTAAATACAGTCTGAATCATCACAAACCAGAGGCGGCAAATTGTGATTCTTCTCATCAGCAGTGCAAATGAGCTTTCCTCTCCTCCTCTGTGGGCCTTTGAGGGCGTTGCGCTCCATATGTAAACATCTGACGGCTGTTTATTTGTTGGGCTTCAACCCTCATCTCGTGAGAAGCCTGCAAATCCCTCGTGGCATTAAAGTGAAGGGGAAAATAAAGGCTTTGTATTTGGAGAGCACAACTTATTGGTTGTGCATTGGGAATACCCAGCATGGCTGGTAGTATGTTTACATTCAAGGAGCATGTCATATTAAGGGGAGAGATGATGCACTGGCAGCACATGAACAGTTAACATGTTTATTTAGTCTCTGTGATTTCAGCCACAAGCAGAAATGCATGATGAAGCAAAGATAAGGGAAGAAAATATTTATTTGTTCTGCAGAAGCCTCTGAATATTAGCCGTGAGAAAAGGATTGGCTGCCTTCCTACATGTCTGGCATAATTATTTGAAATGGAAAATCCACCCTGTGATACTCCTTAAATGACTTTATTTCACTGTCATGGTTTTGGACACAGTTAAAGACTTTGTATTTGACCACGTGTCTTTGAACTTAAGTTGTTCTTTTATGTCAGATTCCCCAATGTGTCTGTTAACAGCATCTCTGGCATGCACATTTAACCGTAACACATCTTAAATGAAGATAATGATCACATCCTGATCTCCTGATATCTGTGGAGAAACTCTTTTATCTGTTTCTTTGCAGCATGTCTTCCTGCACGACGGTCAATGAAGCTGCAAAGTAACATATTTTAAAATTACCCTTAACCCTCATTCTTTCTTTTTATTAGTCTCCACTTTTAAAAAAAATGTGTTTACCACATTTACCTTGCACAGTTTTGACAGATTCCTCTGAAAGTGGTTAGAGCGTGTGAACCCATACATCGAGGCTACAATCCTCTAGCGGTCCGCACGGGTTCGATTCCGCCTGTACCCATTTGCCGCGTGTCTTTCCCCCAGTCTCTCTCCCACATTTCCTGTCACCTATTCGGCTGTCTCTATCCATTAAAGGCAAAAAAACCTGAAAAAAATAACTTTAAAAAAAATTTAAACATGTCCTAAATTTGAAGTTAATAATGACTTATTGCATTTGTCTTTGCTCCACTGGCCTCAGCATAACTATCAGAACCAAACAAGGGTCTCGAGTACTTGGGTATATTGTTAGATGACTAGGCTTTCAGGCAAGGCAATTTTCTTACCAGTTTTGGATTATGGGGACATTCTAGACATGCATGCTTCTGCTGTGACTCTAAAGCCATTCTGCAATAAGATTTATTACTGGTGACAATTTTAATACTCATCATTGTGAGCTGCATGCAAAGGTTGGGTGGCCATCTCTGTATGTGAGGCGTGAAAGACATTGTGTTTTATTTGTTTATAAGGCTTTGACTGTTTTTTTTACCTGTTGGTTCCTATCGAACACGCTCGAATGACTGGATTACTTTGCAGGTGCCGGCTGTTTTTTACTGAACTTGGAAAATCAAGTTTTTCCGATCGTGCACCTGCAACCTGGAATAACATGCAGAACAACCGAAAGCTCACATCATTTTTATCCTTAGGGCAATTTAAATCTTTAGCATCATTGTATTTTACTTCAAGCTGCTCCTGTTTTTGTTAATTCATCTGTTTTAAATTTTAATTGCTCTATTTATTTCTGTGGCTCACCATTTTTAACAATTCTGCATGGTTGTTTTCTTTCTTTCTCCTTTTCCAATCATCATTTTTTTTTACCAAAAGCTGTCTGTTTGTGTTTGTTGCTGTTTTGGTTTTAATTTATGTTGTAAGGCTATGTTGTAAATGAGGTCTCTGCCTCAATGTGTTTCCAAGTTAAAATAAAGGTTGAATGAATGAATTTGACGTACATATTGCAAACCTAGTCAGGAAAGTCTACCTTGGCCACCTCTCTCTTGATGTGAACGAGACTTCCTGGTTAAATAAAGGTAAAAGAATAGAATAAAGATAAGTAAAACAGAAGTAGTAGAGTAGGTTAATTACTAAGTGACATGATGAACAACCTGTCCATGTTTTGCTCGTTGTAGTAGAGTTTTGTATGCTTCTGTAGTGTCCTGTGCTTCTCCACTGATGGCTTTCATGCAGCACAAGCTTCACATGTGATGATGATGCCGTCGACCTGAGAGGAAGAGCAAGGATGTGTCAAATAGCTGTTGATGACATTTATACTCTAGGCGTTTGGAAGGCCACTAAGAAAACTAAAAGGTTTTTTTTATAGACCCCCTTCCATTAACTTCCTGTACTGTGTCTATAGCGGTATGTATTGATGAGAGTCTGGTCATTAGAGCTTTAAGCAAAAAAAACAACCCTGAACCTCTACCACTAATCTCTCTACAGAACCCTTTAAATATTAATAAAGTATTTTGAGACTTGATAAAGTATCATAAAACATAGTATTACAATACTAAGAACTCATTTTCTTACACCCTTAGATTCATGTACATTGCATCAGAAACACAGAAGCATGGCTGAAGATAAAAAGGATTATAATCACAAAGAAACACTTTGGTGTCTGTGCTGATTCTCTCCGTTGTAAAAATATCGCCTCTCTTCCTTTTCCCCTCCCATGTTTTCTGCTGCCGTGGAAAACTCAGAATTATTTGGCATTATTGTTTTTGCAATCGATACAAATTTCCACACAGTGCAAAAGATAATTAAACTAAACTCATATAAAGCTTTTTGGAGCAAATCAACAAAGTGCTTTATAGACAGCTTGCAGCTCGATCAATATGTCAAATAAAATATAGATGGAAAATGTTAAATAACAGTTAAATAGGAGAGAGAAGGTTCTTGAAGGTGAAGCCCCCCCCCCCTTGGAGAACCGAATCATCTTTATTAGACTGTCCCTGTCATTCTTATTCAGTTTTGAATAAAACGAGGCTAACCTGTGAGAAGATAAACAAAATGTTCATCATCAAGTTTTCATTTCTTCTACTGCTGGCACTTTTTTGTACATGTGTTAAAGATGAGCTCTGTTGATGGCTGTTAAAGGCCTTTCCTTGACAGGAGCTTGAACATGAGGATGATCATCTCTCCATCTAGTGCTCTATTGTATCTCAGCCCTTCAAAGCTTATTTACTGTCTAGTAAATCATTTCTAACGTTGAAAACACTTATTTTTCAGATCAGGTATTCAGATAATTATCAGATAGGTCTTTTTTTCCCCCCTCAGGAGATTGAATGAAACAACAAGCACAGTTGACAGAAAACAACTCCAAATGAATGCTAATGTTGCTCTGTATCTGTTTTATGTAAATAATCTAATCTGTGTAGATAAATAGATGTAAATAAGACACAATGTGCAAACACCTAAATGCAGGTTCAAGCTTATTGGCTCATTTTTTTCATAGTAAAATGTGGACTGGCCATTATTGCAGAATGCGGTAGTGATATATAAGATTTATTTTAATATCATATCTCAGCTAGTGATAACCAGTATCTTCTTCCCCCCCACCACCACCAACTCATCCCCCCGTCCCTCGTATGGCTTTACTCTCCCTCCCTTTTCTCCAGATCCTTTCCTTTCGCTTGGTCTCTCCCTCAATCCTCCATCTCCTGTCGCTCCCTCTGTAACCCTGGCCAATCCTCTCTGGTGGTCTTGTGCACACAGGATTAGCCACTAGCTTGTACTTTCCTCTCTTCCCTCGAGTCCAAACCCTGTCATCATCCTCAGCCGTCCGGCTGTTCAAGGCCCTTCTCCAACTCTCGGCTGTGATGCGATTGGCCCCGCAGGCTGGTGGCAAGATTAGGAACGGCATGGTGGGGTTCAGTGGGCAGTCAGCTCACACCGGTGGAGTTGGTACAGACTTGGTTGGAGGCTGACATTTCCTCAGCTTTTCTGTCACTGGTGCATCGTGGGGCAAGCAGGTGATGAGAACAGAAGGGTAGAACTGTGCCAAGATCGCTAAAGTGTGTGTTTGCCCAAGGACACATGGGTCAGCAGATGTCAGTATCAGAGAGGACGTGCATGCAGGTGCATACATTGTTAAAATAGAGGATCACTACAGACTTTTTAAGCTTACCTTAATACAACAATAATAAGTCATTTTTAGCTATAATCACTCTAATCATTCTTATTGTATTTATTGCTATGAACCAATTAGGGTTTGGTACCAAATTCAAAACATTTAAGGGTACCGACCAAATTACATTTAAGTCAACTGGTGCCGATTTTTGGTACCTGAAAGCTCATCCGGTGAGTAACGAAAATTATAATATGTGAGAGAGAGAGGGAGAGATTCTGTCACCCCTGCAAGTGTCGCTAGATAAAACTCGACACAGACAACACTTGCTGCAATATCTCTAAAATGAAATACAAAGCTGGTCACAGAAACATGTCTGGCTTGAGGCAAAGCCTGTCCAAACACTTAATGCATGTAAACGCTGAAGAGTGTGTTTGATAGCCGGAAAGTCTCGCAGTAGCTGCAGCTAACGTTAGCATGTCTGCAGACATTGTTGCACTCGTTCAGGAGGGTTGAAGCCTCCATAAATGATTAAACTTTAAGTGAGGCATCGACATCTTCATCAACATCAAAATGTAAATGATTCATTATTTGGATAAGTTGTTGCTGGAGATAACTGGGCGTCTTAAATGCCTCAACACTCAGCCAGCCACTGACTCTGTATGAAAACATGCTAATAAATATGTTAAAAATGTTTTTTTTATGTCTGAAACCTGAGAATGAAACCACTAGTATGTGAATTACGTAGATATATTACTGTAAATAATCGGTGACAACGACAGACAGACAGGTGATGCCGAAGTTTCTTCTCGTTTCAATAAGGCAGACTAGACACTGCAATGGCGTATTGCTGCTCTCTACTGTTTATTATTATTATTATGCACCTTTTTACAATTATTGATATATTTCTTTCGTCCAATACTCTGCAGAATTTCCACCACTTTCTCTATTTAGGTCCAGTTAAAGTGTGCAGAGTAAAAACTGTTCCTTGGCCCTCATGCAAAGAACATTTGCAGACATTTATCCTGAAACTCTCGTTGCACTCTGAAGTGAGGTTGAATCTTAAGAGTTTTCCATTTGCTTAGAGGCATGCCATTTGCATCCTCTTATCCACACAGATCAGGGACCCTGTTAAAGACCTGTCTCGGTACCACAGCATGGTCAAAAACGCAACAGTACAGTGCAGAAGCTAATTTGAGCCTCCGGCGGTCTGAACTAGCCAAATCAAGAGGGTATCTTTTAGAGTTGCAACATTTTCATGCATGTTGGTGGTCATATTGCCGAGGACAGCTTCAGAAGCTTTTTTTGCTTAGTGCATAGACTCTGGACCCCTGTCTTTTGCAGTAGAGTCAGTCCAGGATGGAAATTAAATTCATAATTTGAAAAGGTCTAAAAACTGCATGTGCTGCAAAAAGAGAATCAATTCTAATAAAACATTTTATTGCAAAAATTAGCAAAAATCTAAAGTGTGTAAACATGAATCGATACAGTCGTCGCAGTGTGAAATGTTTGTAGCCAGGAAGCTCATGTTGGGTCAACTACACTGGAAATAACTGGCTAACTAGTTAACATTTGGGTACTTCTGTGAGTTTGTTGCTGCTCATTTCAGGCGATAGGATTGAAAGGTGTGAGGGTGTGTTGTCTCTTTGTGCTTCAGGTGATTAAATCAATTTGTGATTGATGGCAGTATAGATTTCAGCAGAATCTACATCATATCAATCTGTTTTGCATCATACTTTAAGCAACCACACCGCTAACGTCTTGCCACCTTATTATTGTCACAATAACTCCTTATATCTAACATTGTGTGGCTGTTAAGCTGCCATCCTTGCATGAGAGGTTTCCTCTGAAGGAGCACCCATCTCTTCTGACTTTTGATACCAAACAAAAGCACATGGATTGTGGAGCAACGCATTCATTCTGGAGATGGACTATCCATTCCCTTAAGGGCCGCTGAGAAATGTTGTTATGTCTTTAATTGGCTGTGTACTGTCAAGTTTTCACACCTTGGATATTTGAGTAAAACTCCACGTTCTGAAGTGTCACTATAGATATCTTGCTCTGCTCTGCAAGCCCTGGTGAAATGCATATTTTTGGTTTGTAGTTTGAGCTGTACACAGAAAATGCCTTGTGTAATAAAAGTGATTCAAGTGCTTTTTAAATGGCTTTGTGCAATAAGTAGCAGAATGAAAATGAACCTTTTGATGCTGAAGGTTCATATGAATGCAAAAGCTTTTTGATGGTAACGTCCTATAGGATGGCTGCTTGTTTTCTGGCTAGTTGATGCTGAAATCTTCTTCGATATGAAAGCAATACTTCAGCAGATCAACCTGTCTGCTTGAAATCCAAGCCCAAAGATAAGAAGCCTGGATGGATGCCAGTATAAAGTGAAAGCTTTAAAAGGGGTTTAAAAGGTGAAGAGTCTGTTTAAATTACTGAGTGGATATTGGAGAAGTTTTATTTTCAGTCATCCAGGGTCAGTAAAGGCTTTGAAATGCCTGTTACCACTGCCAAAGGGGCCTAAAGCCTTACATTAAACAGCAGTCTGCTGCAGGGGGGACAGGTAACCTTGGGCTGACATTTTCACACCAAACATTCATTGTATTTTAGCAACTGATGAAGTGATATATTGATTTTGCTGCTTTTACGTTTTCATCACAGAACACAAGCCATTGTGCAGTGCATGCATGTATTCGATGCATGAATACCGTATAGACCTTGGGCCTTTGTCTCATGACCATAGATGCAGAAACACACTTTGTAGCACGCAAGGACACATGTATTTGTATTGCTTTAGATATGAAGACTTTCACTTAAGCCTAATTATAAATGCTTGAATCAAACTAAGCCCGATGCTAAACCCATGCTAACTCCAACAGGAACGTTATAAATCCTGCCATATAACACCCCAAAGCTTTTTGTGAGGACATTTTGGTAGTTCACAAAAATACTGAAATACTGAACATTTGTCTCGCTCTCTCTGTTTTTATTGTTTCTCTTTTCTGTCATTTTCTCATCTCGTCTTCCCTTTTATGGGATGTACATAGACAGATGGATTTATGGGCCATTTCTGCTGCTTTCAAACAATAAAAAGCGTTTTGAAAAGGAATGTTAAAAAAAAACAACTCAGCTGTCATTTTTCCCACAGGATAATACAGCCAATGGGCTACTTGGGGGCTACTCAACAACTGAACATTGGCTACTTGCGCTACAGCTGATAAGTACATGAAGCATACCACAATTAAATAGCTACTCCAAGCAGCCACACTAAGCCACATTGAGCATTAACTACAAAAATGACCCAATTTATAATTGCATTGCTCATAAAATGTAGAATTAGCTTACAGAAGAAGTCATTAGTTGTCTGTCTTGTTTGTTTGCCATGTGGTCATCCTTCAAGTACAGGAATCATGGTCTGGTTTCTCGCCAGCGAAAAGGAAGGCTATGCAATGACTGGTAGCAGATCTGAACCCAAAGCACAACACAGGGACAATCAGATGCATAAAGTTCACTTTACTTAGTATTAGTTAACAGGAAGGGGCACGAAAACAGCAAATAAGTCCAACTAGTGAACCTATAGGAGCAGGAGTCAAGGAGATAAGGCAGCAGTCCAAAGAAGCAGGTCAGGCAAAACAGAATGAACAAAAACAGACAATCTGTCCAAGGAATGAGTGAAACTGGGCCTTTACTGAGAGACTAATGAGAGAATGGGGTGAGGGTGAGGATACCAGGTGAGGGGACTGAGGGCTAGCTCGTCCTCCTTCATTTCACGAGTTATATTTGCAACCACAACTGTAATAATTTGAGCCCTTAACAATTTGCTTCAAGTACATTCCCCAGGAGGGTTAGATAGCACAAAGAAATAGTGTGAGAGGCGATTAGCTTAGCATAAAGACTGGAGCAGGGCGAACAGCTAGCGTGGTTCTGCACCTGGAGCGGAGAAGGTCCAGCAGTTTACGCCCCAAAAATCAGCACTTAAAAAAGGGAGAAGTAATTATCTATAGGGCCTACTGGAAACACCTGATTTATGTGTTGTGCTGTGTGTCCAGAATAACTTCACTGTAGCATTTTTGCTCAGCCACATTTGGGGAGTATAATTTTGGATAATTTGCCACATAAATCCATCGTATAAGGATGTGTCTCAGTACGTGTCCCCTGCAGCTGTAGGATAGGTCAAGTTGGGCAACCCATGGCCCATACAAGCCACATGGGACAGAATATATCTGCAGAAGGACCAATCAACAAATAAGAGTGCATCAATTTTCCACAAGAGTGAATAGAAACAGATAGAGACGGAGAAAGAGGACGTCTGTTGCTTCCTGCCATTGTGTTCCTGAATATTGTGTTGTTGTTGCATTGTGCCGGGGCTGAGAGAGTAAATATGCCAAGGTTAGAGGCATAGCTGCTGGTGTGAACCGAGAGGGAAATTAATTGAATTTCCAATGAGAAGGTTGATGTGAGATATGGATAGGAAACTCAAAATCCCTGTGAGATGTGTGTATGAGGACAAATAATGGAGTTTAGGAGGGATACATGGAGAAATATTTTGATGTCACATTGTTATAAAACTAAGAAGAGCTGAAATGAACCTGAAACAAACTCATTAACGATCAAATGTACTTGATTAAAAGAATAATTTTCCACTGTGACTTTGTGAGTGAGTGAGTGCTGTGAGCTTAACGGATTAGTAAAATCAAACTTAAAATAGATGGGTGTCCTCTTTAGGAAAGAATAGCCTATAAATCTCATCTGACTTATTTTAGGCTCGTTCATCTTGTTTCCAAATTAAAACAGGAATCATGTCTGGGCCACAACACAGAATAGAGCGTTTAAAAAAAAAGGGCCGTCGTAAATTCAGAGGAAGAAAGGCACAAGTGCTGATTCTGCACCCTGTTGTTGGTGAAGCAGAGCACTGTGAAATACATTTTGCACTAAACGGAGCTGTTCAGGGTTCCAGATGTTCAGTGCTTACTTCAGAAATGGTAGTTTTATGGACAGACAGTATTTATTGTGATAAAAGGCACACAAGGTCAGGGACTGTATGAAGATACAACGCCAGATACTTCTCTGGTTATGAGCGATGGTCGAAAGCAGGAAGGAAGAGTCGTGACTGTGTGATTTTTGTTCTCCAAAGTATAAAATTGATTTTTTTTTAAATATGAGCTATTTTCATATTTTTCATATTTTAAACCAGAGCAAGTGTTTCGACTATTTTTATGAACCAGCTGTGTGTAAAATATGTTTGTTTGTTTGTTTGTTTTTTAATAAATATTTTCCCATTTCAATTTTAAATTTAATATTTATTTCATTTTTTTTTAAGCAGTTCATTTAAGTTCCTATAGGTCTGTGGCTTAAGGTTAAAACAAAATTAAATGCTTTTGACTTTTCATTCATTACACAGAAAATAATATTTTGTAGACAAAAAATATGTTTGCTCATTGTGACCTATCAATGAATTATGAAGTATTACATTAACATTTTGGGGAATGTGTGTAGTGGCCTTCTTCCCAAGTCAGGTGGAACGATCAGGATCAGTCGCCTGTCTGTGAACTAACTATGGAGGTAGTGTCAGGAGGCACTTAGCTTAGCATAAAAGACTGGAAAAAGGAGGAAACAGCTAGCATGGATCTGTCCAAAGTGCAAAAAGCTAACAGCAAGCCTAAATCTCACAAGTGAACTCATCTATTGAACTTGTACCCGGATAGTAAAAGTTTTATGAGAAGTAACATAATGTAACTGCTTCTTGGCAAGTGGCTGGGTGCAGACAACCAGCAACAAGTGAACTTTATATGTGGAATCAATCGTCTCTTCTTTCACTAAGTTAGAGAGAGAATAACCATATATGCTAAAATATGGTAAATGAGTAACTAGGAGAAAAAAAAGATAAATAGTAAAATAAATGAATAGTAAAATAGTAAAATAAATAAATAATAGACACAACCAGAGAGTCTCTCTAAATATCAATGTAGCTCAGTTCCTTACAGATTTATTCAGTGGTTAAGAACCACACACAGACCAGACTCTGTCTCCCTCATCTTTTATTAAGAACAACCCAAGGTGGTGGAGTTGTAGACATGCAACTTCTCTGAAACCTGAATGCACTTTTCCAGAGCTCCGGCTGATGGGTGACAGGATTGAAAAATAGTCACTGAGCCATTCAGGCGAGAGGAGAACAGAATGGAAGGTCTAATCCTCTCAAAGCTGGCAAAGATGAAGTTTTAAAGCCATAATTCTCCTTTTAATCCATTCCAAAAGGCTCTGACCCAGTTGGGGACCTTGTTCATGGATTCCCTAACAGCTGCATGACCAATGTTAGGGGACCTGGTTGCAGCGGCATGAAGGTACTGTGGGATTTGATGCAGTGAGTCAGAGGTCATTGTACATGTGTTGTGATTGCGGTTGGGTATTGAGTTTTACTGTAAGAGTTTCATATCTAGTGGCTTCTTCATGGTACAGGAGGATTTTCAACAAAACATTCATGGACACACATCAATGGTCCATCCCACAGAACAACAATGCGATTATCCTTGACTGTCTACGTTTCATAACCAATGTTGTGTTTTGTAAAAGCTCAGAAAAAGGACGGCACTGACTGCTTACCTGCCTGAACGGCTGACATCTTAGAAATGAAGTGGCTACATTTCCAAAAGGCCAAACTTGTCCAAAGACTGCATGCAAAATGCAAGAGTTTCCCAGTCAGCCACTCAGTCAAATTCAGCTCAGCATGCTAGCGGCTGAATTTACTTCCTTGAAGGAACCAGAGTTTGCTTCAGAGTCCCAGTTTGTTATTTTGTGTGAGGTGCATGTGAGCAGTCAAAACTCCACCACACTTTATTAATTGATTGCCAGACTGAAATATTTTGGTGGTGGCCTTCATCAGGGAGATAACAGCCATTTGACAGAACAAGTCATTAAAAGCTGTTCTCAGTTACTCAGAAAGTGTAATAGCCCACAGGATGACACAGATTATCGAAGCGGCACGTTAAGTTAACCTCCGCTAGCAAACAAACATCTACGTCTTCTTTGGTAAACAAACTTCTACCTGCATTGGAGGAATTAGTTGTCGCTTCAACAACAAATCCTCTGTGGAGTGCTGAAAAACAGAGTCAATTATTCCATAGAAGTTTTAAAAAGATAGCACATCTCAAAATGAATTCACATTTAGCTTATTTGTTCGGCACACATATCACAAAATGCACAGCCTTCATCAGAGCGTCTGAGGAATACAAGCTCAGTTCACTAAAATATATAAAAGGGCAGATTCAGAACACAGCTGCAGGTTGAACCCAATTATCAGGGAACCAATCAGTGTTCCTATCCATGTAAGGACCTCTCCCACATGCACAACAATTTTCAATATCATATAAAGTATATATTAGATGGCGATACAGAAACCCAAAGGTAAAGCTTGTTCATTTTCATTGTCTTGGTTTTGATGTTGATCCAGATTCATATTTATAACCTCAGACAATTTAAACTTAAAAAGCATTTCAGGCTGAAGTCATCATTGAGTCCATTTGGAGTCACGGTGTTAAGTGTGTATTTTCTCTCTGGGGCAGTTCTCCTCCTCTCGGGGGCATCATGATCTTTTCAATCCCTCGCAAGGAATATGGTGAACCATGATTATCTTCAGCACAATGTTTAGCGATAGCATTGTCCAGATTGCCTGTACGGGTTGCAGTTCTATGTTCTGACATTTGTTGTTTTAGAGGTCTTTTGGTTTGACCAATGTATGCTAGACCACATGGACACAGTAACATGTAATCACTTCTACCTGCCTTGGAGTGGCTTTCAAACAAATCTGTATTGACAGGTGTCCATAGCCAGACCAGTCCACAGGGGTCGATGGGCCTATTTACACATCTTCAGGTCGTGGTTTGTGGATCGAATTGTACACTGTAAGCACATATCCTTTGGCTTTACATCCCAGAGGGGTTACCAGTATTCTGTGAGTTGGAATTAAGCAACGACATTTCTAAAATTGCATGAATCTCACTGTCTCTCACGAGAATCGCATCGAGTATGAAGTTTATGATGTAGAAGGCAAGTTGCTTGACGAAAAAGCAGGACAAGGGCAGCAAGTAAACAACGACCGGAATCTCAAAAACGTAACTGTCCATGACAGAGCAGTGGGAAGATGTCTTTTGCGTGAAATGACAATGTGTTGTGACAGTGAAGCAGCAAGGTTGTATATGAATCACCCCCCTCAGCATGCACCATGCAGCGTGCCTCAAATACCAATCAATCGCTGTCATTTCTGATTGGATCTTGCTAAAACATGAGAGCAAGTCAGTGATAAATCCACCCTGGTGAGGCCATCGTCTGAGTTATGGTATGGTCAGGTTAAACCTTGCTGCTCTGATAAAACACACCCACTGCAGATCAACAGCATCCCTCAGTCTCCACTGCTGGTATTATTTCACAGTGCAGTTATAAACAGGGATATTTACAATCAATCTCTCCCAATTAGCCAAAGTGTCCTACATTGGCAGGACGTCGGAAATCCTTGTTATTTTGCTTGTCAAAGTTCAAACGCTGCTTATGTCGCTGACAGGAATGCTGCTGTAGGTGCAGTGTTTTGCGGTTCCCTGACGAAGCTCACCAAGAATTATGATGGGATCATTATTTATATCACATCTCATTTTTGCCCCGTGCCTGATTCATTTTGTCATTTGCGTCACTGAAACAACTGCCCTTGGCTCACTTTTTGAGGAGCTTGCCTTCTCATTGGCCTCACGGCTGACAAATGACTTTGTGAAAAGCGATATGGTCTCCTGCAGGATAAAAAAAAAAAAAGAATAGAAATTGAATCCTGGCCTTTGTCAGCCGTCTCATCTGTCATCTTTTCAATATTGATGTCCATTATGTTTATGGATTATTTGGCTGTCTTCTGTTCCCTGGCCCAGCTCGCCCTGTCGGATCGGCCACTCGGGGCAGCGGCCCGTTGATAAGGCCATTTTGATTGATGGGTGTAATAGTTTAATTGTTGTCTCAGTCCTCTCTTAATGGAGCTCCCCACACAACTGAAAGACTACATCTCAGATGAGTGCAAACTGTGTGCAGTGTTCCCAGTTGGATGCAGATAGCATGTGACTGGAACATAGATTCACTATCATCTCGGCCCATTATCAGCTATTCGGCTCTTGTTTATTGCTTCCTGTATCACCTTTCAGGGATCACATGTCTGTTTGCCGGAAGAGAACAGCCCCTTTGTAAGATTTATCTTAGCTGCCAATAGGCGTAATTTTATTTTGTTGACAGTGTGCAGTTAAGGTTAGGGTGGCCTGTCTTATATGGAACAATCAATAAAACTGTGTATTCTCTGTTTTATCCTCCTTTGACTCTGGGAAACAATCCATTCACACCCTTAACATCAGGCCTTTGTCATCTGTGGGAAAAGGAACAATCTGCATGTATTCTTGCATCATAGACTGCAGGAGTCACAGTTATTATCAGCTCCAGCTCCGATTGGCAGTGATGTAACACAACACCTATGGGGACACACTAATTGTCACCCCTTTCCAGGCACGATGACATGACGTGTTGATTAAGGTTTTAATAGTTTTCCATCCGTCTCTATTCAAGCACTGCAGCAGCCTTTTAGTCATAAAAAGAAAGACTGATTTAAAATTCATTAAAAAGTAACCAGTCACTGGCCTCTATGCTGTTCCTACTGTTCCCTTTTTTTTCTGCGAGTGTACGACGTTGAACCCAGGAGAAAAAAAAACAAAACACAAAGGTAAACTCATCTTTTGATAGAGTTCTTTACTCAAGTGGAAGTACAGTTACTTTTGTAAAAAAAAAAAAAAAAAAGACAGAAGTAGAAGTATTGATTCAACCTCTTTACTCATGTTAAAGTAAAAAAAAGTACAGGCTCTGAAGTGTACTGAAAAGTATAAAAGTCAAAAGTAGTCCTGTGAAGAACATTTCTACCAGCTGTGTTTGAGCAAACCAAACTGAACCTCATATCATATTAATAGTGAATGATCATTATGTAGTGCACAAGTATGGGATTGAAAGAACTCTGATATTAGGCCTTCTTGCATATTTCTTGTCTGTTTTGCCTTCTCATGCATTTTATATGTCTATGACATAGACAAATGGATACACCAAGGGATCATTCTTTCTGTTACTGTCCCTTTCATTTAGATTGAACTCAGTCTGGCACACTGATCAGTGCAATAAAAAAAATACATAATGTATATAGAAAATAGACATAATCTGAAGTAATGAGCCTCTTTTGGAAATGTAAGGAGCTGGATTGATATGTGTTAAAGAGTAGGGATTAAAAGTAAAAACAAGTACAGATACCTTATGACTCTACTTAAGTATAGGAGGAAAGTATTTGTACTCTGTTACTTCCTACCTCTGTCTATTCATAATGTGATAGGAGTCAATCGCCTATTTTAACGACTTAACCTGCATTTAAAAACCTGCACGTATTTGATCATTTTGGTGTAAAAGGACATTATAGAGTTGTTGATTTGACTTTAACGGTGCTATTAATTAAATGATCACCCGTGTTTGTCTGTCTGACTGATGTTGGATCTCAAAAAAGTACCGGATTCCAAATAGATTGATTAGATTTTTACGATGTAAATAATTCTACTTTATGTCCATAAATATTTATCAGGATTGTTATTTAAAGTCATTGATGATACGTCTCTGATGGAATGTATTTTAAGTGTTTGTTGCGCCTGAGTCTGGAAACTATTTCCTGATTGCTTCAAGGTTTAATGACAATGTTGTTGGCGGAGGCGCGTGCTCTCTGAGTGATTTCTAGATTTATTGTGTTATAATGAGAAGTGTTTCTAACATTCTGTCTTCCTAATTTATATTAATGATACGACTGTCTACAGGCTTTTCAGGACATCTCTATGACTTTATCTACTTGGATGAATCAGTCGCTTGATTCTCCTCAACCAGGTCTCCATAAGCAATATTCCATAAAGGCTCAAATGGGAATTTCATGCATGTAAAATGCCATAATACAATATTACAATGGCCGTAACATGCAAACCAAACAAATTGGTGAGGAAATTACTTTTAACATGTTTAATCTGAGCCCAGTCTGAACCTTTTGAAGGGGGATTTAGTAATATTAGTGAGCAATGTGGAGTTTACACTGTTTCAGCACCCTCCCTCTCTCTTTCTCTCTCTCTCTCCCTCTCTCCCTCTCTCTCTCACACACACATAAAATGAATCAGCCCCGTTCTCTTTCTCGTCACCCTCCTCTCTTGTCTCTCTCTCTCTCTCTCTCCAGTGTGTTTGCAGCCAAGGTCATAGTGGTCTTGCTCTGTTTTCCAGGGGTGTGTGGGCTTCATTCATCATCCGTATGATAACTGCATTCCAGAGTGTCCTAAACCCGCTATCTGTATTTGGGTATGTGTCTGAGTGCTCACTCAATAAATGGTCTCCCTCTCTATGTGCGTTCGCTCACTTGAATAAATTAAATCTCCGTCCCTGAAGCGTTCCCTGATGTGTGCAGAGAGCAACAACACACCTGTGTCAGGATCGCCACACCTACATACAGTACCGTACTGTACTGTACTATATGCCCATGTAGAGGAAATGTGCCGATGGTGTCATATCCAGCACACGATGACATTAGTTGTCATGCTCGCTCTCTGATTGGTGCTTTTCTTAAAGTTGCCTCAAGTTCTGCTCAGAAGTCTCTGAAGTGCGATTTCAGATAAAGTCAAGGAAAAAACATGAGCGGATAAACAGATGTAAAATCACAGTGGGCACCGGAACTGGAATTTAATTTGTGTTGGAAGTGTTTTAACCTGAGTGAGCAAAAGTTGAGTGTTTATTTTAAAGCCCTCTGTCTTCAATTCGTTGAATTTATGGAGACCAAAAGAAAAGCAGAGCAGTCTGGAGGAAAGTAACAGAAAGAATTGGACTTCCTGGAAAAGTTCTAGATGAGTGAGTCAGCTAACATCTGTCTTTACAGTCTGTACAGATGTTGGCTATGACTCTTGGAGGTGAATGAACACATTTCACAAGTACTCCCATGTGTTCACGGTCAGATTTGTTTGTCGGTGTTGAAGCTGTTCTCAGAAAAAAAATGATTGATGAGCTGTTAGACCTTCCAATTATAGTTAAAATTGCTTCACACCATAATATAAACAAGCCATCTCCATTCAACATACTATATGCACTTCCTCTATTTTCATTCATAGCAAAGGAATGAATAATTGCAAGAGTTTTAAGTTTAATCTGCACATAATTCTTTGGTTTTTATCTGATTTACCAAACATTTCATCCTATCAGTTCATTTACATTCATTTCTACCATTTTAACAAAATCAATCAGAAGCTGAACATCATCACAGAAGTTGCACAGAGGCTGTCCCTGGTTCTGTTTTACAACTTCGGTAACAAAACAAGTGGACTGGTGCTTATTTTCATCACTGCTGTAGTTGACGAAAGTCAGCAAACCCTTATAATCCAAGGAAAAAAGTATGACGAGTCTCACCAGTGAAGGCAGGAAGAGAAAGAAGTTGGCCTCATTTATTATTATTATTAGTGGCAGTAGTAGTAGTATTATTATTATATTTATTTTTGAGTAAATTTGTACATGCATTAAGGTTAGTCTGATGTAAACATTTTCAAAGTGGCTTTATTTTGAGCCTAATACTGGACCGGACTGCGTATGCCAAACTTGACCACTATGTTTTCGTTTCTCACAATAAGCATTTAAGTGAGTTTTTCTTCTTCTGAAGTTTAACATCATAATAATTCAGCTAAATAAGACTTTGACCTCATGCAACTTGTGAAAAGATGGAAGTAGCTGGATTCCAAGTGCATTTGGGAACCCTGCAGGTCATTGAGTTTTCTGCAAGACGTTTCGAAAGTCACAATAAATGTCTTGTTAAGAAATGAAGCAAAAGCACTTTTTAATTTGCAACAGATACAAGAAGTGTTGAGTTTGTTTTTAAGAGCAATGCAGCAACTTTAACAAACAGGAGCGGATGTGTCAAATCACGCACATCTATTAGTATACTCACATGTAGTATAGTGCATGTAGGCATACTTAGTTGTGTAGTGCAGGAATTTCAACAATTTAATGTTGACTTACCGGAAATGACTGACGCAACATTTCGTCGCGAATATCACGTCACTTTCGAAAATATCTGCCGACTTTAAAATTTAACACTTTGCTCCCCATTTTATCCAAAATGGTGCTTCTTTTGGTTCTTATATTTATATGTTTTCTTTCCGCTACATAGCAAAGATGGAGACCACTTAGGGTGAGAAGTGTCCACCGTTCCACAATCAACATTTTGGCATACTTAGCAGTCTGAACACGCTTATAAGTGTGTTTGTAGCCAAACAGTTTGCATCAAACAGTTTGTGTTTGAGTATGGAAGTATGCAATTTGAGACACAGCAAAGTCTTTGTACTAAATTATTGTAGCGTGCATCTTAATGTTAGACACCATAACCTGCACCAGCTTGTTCTTGATGGACGTTCTGGCTTGTGTACATTGGTCAGAATAGCATAAGTTTGCTGTGTGCACGGCTCTCCACTCAAGTACATCACAACAAAACTCAGGGAAGCACCTCTTTGTTGGGGCTCCTGCTACGGTAGCTGTCTCCACCTACAGCTGACCAATAGTGGTTCAGTTGGTTGGCATGAATACACTGGAATGGACTGACCTGGACTGAAGCCTATACCCAACTTATACATACATGCATATAGTCTGTTATTTACAGCCTGGCCAAGTTCTAGACACCAGTAAGGAAATTCAAGATACTCGTCAACCCCTGGATGAATCCACACCACCATCTGGTCTCCTATCTTTGGCTTTTTTGTCTATTATGTCCTGCATATCTCCCCTTTTATTCGCCATTTCACTCCAATCTCTTCCTCCCTTCCTTGTTATCTCAAGTTATCTTCTTCTTCTCTTCCCTTCCTGCTGTGCTAAAGTCACAAAAAAGCTCCTCTTACCAAAAGTATTTTGTTTATTCGAGTGTACTGTCTGAAACAAATGGAACAAAGGAAGGAAAGGATTTGGAAGAGATGGAGGTGTGTCTAGGGCAGTAGTCATAGAGGAGGGCAGTCGGCCCGTCTCGTCCAGGCGTGGATCAATACGAGGTGATGTAGGAGCTGGTGTTTGGGGGAGCTAATCATTTCAGTCATTACCCAGCCGTGTCTCCTGATTCGAGGGATTAGCAGACACAGAAACAGAGGAGATGTTGTGTTAGTGCTACAGGAGACTCGATCAGGGATTTGAGGAGTGGAAAAAACTGCCTGTCCCCAGTCGCCTTTGGTAATTGTGTCTGCAGTACTCTTTATGGGGATCTGGGGGAGAGTGAGTGTGAGAGTGTGCATACAAGATGCGTTAGCTTGTAGTGTTCGAGAAAAAATAACAGAAGGAAGGGGGGGAAAGGAGACAATATTGGCATTTGCGTCATGCATGTGCGAACACACTTGTAAGAAACATCACGACACTCCTCTTGTCGGAGAGGGGAGTCGTGGGAGAGCTTACATGCTTCACTTCCCAAAGTCTTTATGTGGAGCTGATCACTGACAGAGTATAGAGCAGCTACAGACTGACTGGTGCCTCTGAGAGCCCTGTGAGAAAGTGTCACCACAACATACACGACAGGTTGAAATAAGGGAAATTACATTCATTATTGTTAACATGCATTATTATTATTATTATTATTATTCAAGTCAGCACGGTCAAATAGTGATCATAAACTGGCTAATTCAATCATCTGCAGTCTCAGCATCAACAGGACCTTAAAGTGTGGGACAAAAAACAAGCCCCTATAATTGAACTGTCATGCACAGAGGAGAACACTGACAACATGCCTCATAAGAACAATATGAAAGAAGAAGCATTGATTTGCAAGTGTTGTTTACATTAGTGTGCTTCAAACACATTTTGAACCACATGAGGGAGCAAATTTACTCAAGCTGATGAAATTATCTCTGCTTACTAAGATTTGGAGAGTTATGTGATCATCCATGTTTGTTTGTTTGTCTGTTTTGTCCACATGATGTCTCAAAATGCTGCCGTGGACTTCGATGAAATCTTTGTGTAAGAGTGGATCTTTGGTGAAGGAAGAGTTCATTAAATTTTGAGTTGGATTTGGGTCCAGAATATAGAATAGAATAGAATAGAATAGAATGCCTTTATTGTCACTGCACAACTGTACAACAAAACAGAGCAACTCCTCTCAGTGGTACAAAAAGAATAAAAATCACTTTGTCACTTTCTTCTACCTCGCATCATCGGGCCTTTTTCAAAATTTTGCCAATATCATTGAAAAATAATTATAGGCCAATCAGAATGAAAATACCCAGGCATGGACATCTCATGATATTTCATCACTATATGCAACGAGAGAGATTAAAATGTATATTTAAAGGCGGTCAGTGTGTTTTAGGTCACATAGGTTAACAGAGAGGGGTGGAGACATGACACAGTCACCAATATGTATCTGAGACTATCCAGATTCAGAGTCATTCAAATGGTTTTCATGGATATGTGACAGGTAAAATTATATCGAGACGGAAAATAGATCCACCATCAAGGAACATGATACTTTTGTCGATACTTCATAAACAACTGATGATAAACACATGATTCCAAATGTTAGCAGTCGGTTTCCAGTGTCAAGGGATTAGGTGGAGTTACTTTATCTGGAAAGAAGCAGGTCCCAGTAAAGCAACGTCATCATGGCAACGTCACCATTATGTGTTCTATGTCCTGCATGCAATGATGCAACAATTGATTATCTCCTCACAGTGATACAAAATGGAATGCACATATTGTCACACATTTCTTCATTCCCACTGATGTTTCAGGATTTTGTTTTGACATAGCATGGGAAGTATTTTTTTTGATTGTTCAGGTTTCTGAACACTCAAATCAGCATTGAGTTACTATAACAGCACATAATGTATGTTATTATTTTAGTTAACCTTTATTCAACCAGGAGAAGTCTCATTAGCTGGGTTTACATGGATCTCTTTATTCTGATTAGAAACGGCTTTAAAGCTCAATCAGAATGAAAATGCTCCATATAAACTCCTCATTCAGAATAAAAACGCCCAAACAGAGGAGAAGTGTAAACCTTTTCTTAAACCGATCAGAAGAACAACCGTTCCATGTAAACGGTGGAACAGAATATCTACTGGTAGAGTTCTGTCTGCGCTGCTTAGAGTCGGGACATATTTACAAGATGGAAGCCTTAAAGCAGAAGTAGACAACAGCAGAGAGTTTCTTTTCTTGTGCTGCCGTCTCTCTTTCATTGCTTCCAGTATGAGTAAGTCTACGTTATTATCATGCTGCAGCTTCATTAAAAGCACCACAATAACAGCAACAATTACGCTGATCACAAGATCGACATCCATCTTCTGGTACGCAAAACATACGTCACTTCTATCACTTCTGCACATGTCACACAGCTGTTCTGATTAAATGTGGTGGAGCATGTAAACACCAGATCTATTAGATCATAACTCATATAAACACCAGATCTATTAGATCACAACTCATGTAAACACCAGATCTATTAGATCACAACTCATGTAAACACCAGATCTATTAGATCACAACTCATGTAAACACCAGATCTATTAGATCACAACTCATGTAAACACCAGATCATATTAGATCACAACTCATGTAAACACCACATCTATTAGATCAGAACTCGTGTAAACACCAGATCTATTAGATCACAACTCATATAAACACCAGATCTATTAGATCACAACTCATGTAAACACCAGATCTATTAGATCACAACTCATATAAACACCAGATCTATTAGATCACAACTCATGTAAATACCAGATCTATTAGATCACAACTCGTGTAAACACCAGATCTATTAGATCACAACTCATGTAAACACCAGATCTATTAGATCATAACTCATGTAAACACCAGATCCTATTAGATCACAACTCATGTAAACACCACATCTATTAGATCAGAACTCGTGTAAACACCAGATCTATTAGATCACAACTCATATAAACAGTTGAGACAAAACCTTCAATCAGAATGATTTCAATCAGAATGAAGAAAAATGTCCATATAAAACCAGCTGTTGAGATTTAAAATCTCTTTTATAAGAGCGTCCTGGTCAAGACAGGCAGCAGCATGAACAAGCAGGGTTACAACAAACAGACATACAAATACAGTTTTCATCGCTTTACAAAATTTACAAAAGTATTTATCTCGTATATGATAATTCAGATTTGTAAATATCAGCTAAGAATACATTTTTCTTTTCTTATTATGTTTTAGTACTTTTTGATAGGATTTGCTATCTAACGTTCCGCTGTAGATCACAGTTTAATTTTGGTCACTTTTTGAATAGCCACGATAAATAATACATTTAGCTTTGCTATTTTTATGCACATATTTTTATGCAAATACAGAGAAAAGAAAATCTGTGTAGCAGAGAATATGATATGCTTCCTGTTAATCCAGTGTTTTCAGGCTCTGAAAAATTCTACAATACGTTTCCCACAATGCAATAGCTAGTACTTCGGAATGCTCCCTTCAGAGTTACAAAGGATGATGTACCACTGATATCCCTGCCTGATAGTCCAGTGGTAAATGAACGGTGAATAAATAAACACAGTTCATGAGTAAAAGTGTTCTCTTTTCATGAAACGAGCTACAAAGACACCACAGTGGACACTTTTTATTGATTGACTATACAGATGAAAGTGTGATCAAGAGTCTATATTATTACCTCTGCCGAGGCTGTTATATTTCTATTGCTGTTTGTCCATCTGTTCGATAGTTAGCAGAATGATAATGTTGTAGAGAGGTGGTCTATAACATGAGGAAGAGGAGATGACAATTTAAGACAGATACAGATCAAGGTGTGGATCCAGATACATTAATTATTTTTCAACAAATAAAATGAATAATGCAAACAGATCATTGAAATTAGATTTTAGTAACAATTTTGCATTTAAAGTGTGAAATACTGTTGGTTTTGGTATTGTTTTCACTCTATTGTCTCCATAATAGTCATATTTTGCCTTCATTCATCCTCTTTTCATATTTGATACTTCTCTTCCTTTAATAATACTGTTCTTCATTTGTACATGCATAAAATGGTGTATAAGAAGTTAAATGTATATCACAAGCCTTTGTTATCTGTTGTCTTGTTTTTATTTGGGTTATAAGGTACACTGAAATAGAATAGTTACACAGATATACAGTACAAGTAGACAGCAAGGCTTGAAGCATGCACTCTGAGTGCCCTTCTAATTTTGAGATGCCTTCACATTATTTTATGAATAAACGATGCCTCATCAAATAGTGAAATGTCTTTGGAGAGGACTTGAAGAGTAAAGCTAATTCACAGCTGTAAACACAGAATGTACATCTCGCCACCTGGACTGCAAATGTTCAGCATTCAGAGTGCATGCTGCCTTCCAACACCTGCCGCTCCAGACACAGCATCAAAAGGAAAAATATTGAAAGTAAAGGATGCTTAAAAGAAGCTTAAGATCCTCAGCAAAGGAACTTTTCATTTTCGTAGGATGCATTGTGTTTTTGTGGCACAGGGAAAAGAGGCGAATGAAGCCGTCGGGGTAATCTGACCCAGCAGCCACAGAATCCTCGCTGAGACTTATGGAGGAATCAAGTCAAATGCTGACTAGATTCAACAGTGAAAGACAGCACAGTTCAGTTAACTGGCTTTGACCTTTAAATAAGAGTCAAAACCAACTTAAGCTCGGCAGCGGAAAATCAGGTTAAACCTCTCTACCAGAGGTCTTTCCAATTCATCCAGCGTGTCGCCAGGGATCACAAGAAATAACAAAAGTTTCAGAAGGGAAAATGAAAGAGGCGACACAAGGGAGCCATGCATGGCGGCAGCCGTGTGGGTGTCTGTGCATGTGTGTGTGGTGCGGAGATTAAAGATATGACATGGGGAAATGATGCCAAGTTCCACCTCTTCATCTTCTTTTCCAAAGTTGTCCTCATGGACCCCAGTTGGTTTAAAAATAGAGCTTTTCTAACGGAGAAGAAGGTCGAAGGACAAGGGAAGAAGAGCAAAAGTGTGCAGAGACATGGAGTCCTCAAGGAGAATGCAATTTGACATTGGCCAGATTGCTTTTTTTCACCCCATTCTTCCTTCTCCCCCTCGGCCGCTCGTGAAGTGTGATATGCACCGGCGGGTTCCCTAAGCCGCCGTAAGCTTGACGCCGGTGCTCACACCGCCACCAAGGAGTCGTCACACTCACAGCGAGAGAGAATCAGCATGATGAAAGAAAAGAGGGAATCAGCAAGGAGATCTGCAGGGATATTGGGAGTGATAGATGGGAGTCAGAAGAGGTTGGCAAAAAGGGGAAGGAGTGAAAGGATGAGGCAGATATCTTCAGTAGGATTATGGTGGGATATGGGAGAATGTAAATGCACTTGAGCTGATTTCTCACGGTCACATTGCACTGTTAGAGAGCGGTGCATTGTTACGTCCTTTTGTTACAGGTTTGTTCTCCCTTTGAATAAACCAGCCGGGTTTAAGACAAACAAGAGGAGTCGTTACAATAGATGTAACAGGCTTTCAGTGTTTTCTTCTGTGTCTGTCACTTCCAGGAGGAGAAGGCTCAGCTGAGGCCGGCCAGAAGGAAACCTCCACTTGTGATATTTGCCAGTTTGGGGCTGAGTGCGATGTGGACGCAGAGGACGTTTGGTGAGTTGCCACATGCAAATACATACACAATATGTTTGTCAAAGCCGCCTGTATGGAGCTAATTTCCTGCCAAAACGTAACAAATAAAACATTTTTGCTACCCAAATACCCAATGAAACTGTCACGATTGTGTAAAAACAGGAAACACAAGGACAGGAGGACCCAAATGCAGACTATGAGGGCGGGGTTAATAGAGTAAACTGAACTTATATTTCAGGAGAAACTGAGGAAGAAAAGGGTAAAAAACAATATCCAGACAAAGGCAAAAATCCATAAAATAAGCAGTCCAGGTGTGTTAAGCTGTGTCTCAATTCAGGAGCTGCATCCTTCGAAGGACGCGACCTACGAAGGTCTCGTGTCTTTACCCTTGCATCATGAAAAGCTGCTCCTGTCGCCTAGCATCATAGACATCTGGAGCTCATTAGCCGATGAGTAGACTTAGTTAAACACTTCGTAGTAAAATCTGTGTAACAGACGTAAAAGCTATGGTGTATTTAGTAGTTATAGTACTATTACTATACTACTAGTATACTAGTAATTACTATACTAGTAATTTTCCATAAAAGAAGAAGTGGTAGTACAGTAGTAATAATAGTAGTAATAGTAAAATGTGTTGTAATTAAAACAATTATAGTTGCATAGAAATAGATATAGTAACAGAAATGGAGATAAATTTTAATTCAGTATTTTAAATTAATTTATACTACAATAAATTGAGATTCTTCTTTACCCTCAGCTGCTGATGTGCTTCTGTTATTCAGGAGCACACAGTTTTGGGGAAAAAAATTCGACATCATCAATGTTCAAAGAATTTGCTGCAAAGTACAAACGATCAGGATCCTAGAAAAAAGAACTGCATTGTTGGGCCGTATTTGAAGGAACCTTCGAATTGGGATGGCCTTGTCACACCGCTGTGATGCATTTGATGTCTGCAGAGACACAGTGACAGCCTGAAAACTAAATAAAGACAGGAAATATGAAAAGATAAATTTTGTACTGAAATTACGAAATAACAAACTAAACCCAAAACGAACACACAAAATCCTATTCATGCACTTTGTTTTGCCAATACAATCAAACAAATACACAACATATTACTAATGCATCTTTTTCAGAAAATAATCTGAATGACTTACAAGCACAGAAAAATATATCCTGCAAATCAGGTTGGGTACCAAACCTAGTATATTAAGACCAACTTGGACCCTGATGAAGGCCCAAGCCGAAACACATTTGGTCTAACAATAAAGTTGTTCCTGATACTGGAACTGGAGTTGTTTTTTTTTTACCTCTGCCGACCATATTAAGTCAGCCACTACCAAGCACTGTATGGTACAGGCTATTCACCATTTCATGTTAAATCAGTCACTTCCATATGTCAGTAACTTAGAGCTCACCTGGGTAAGAGAGTAACATTGAGTATAGAGAGACTTGATTTACCCTGCAAGTGTGGCGACACTTTTCAACACCTGCAGCAGTATGTGTCATGTGAAATGTAAAGCTGGTTAGAATGACTCGTATAAGCTGAGGAAAGAGCTGCTGAAACACAGTATATACAGTATATATAATCAATATATCTAAAAGAGAGTGTAGAGTTTATTGAGTTTGATGTTTTTCTTATTTTACAAACAAAATTATATTTTTGTTATTTCAGAGATAGTAAACAAACAGCAAAGGTACAGATTTATAGATATCTGTAATGGTATTGTTTCAAATACCCACCTGTACTGACAAAGACAAAAACACTTCACTTGACTATTGGCACAGTCTTTCTGCTCTGCTTTCATGTTTTTCTCACAAATTAGCAATTTTTCCTCAATAACAGTTGATGGTAGCAACGGCCCCAGTATCCCATACTCCCACAGTACCACCACCCCCACCCCCACAGGCCTGAGCCTTTTCCAGATCCACAAAACACCTGTAGAAGGGGCGAGCTAACTCCCATGACCCCCAGATCAAAGCTGAGGTTCTTTCTGTATCCGGTCTTCGACAATCGGTCGGAGCCTCCTGCACCCTGGAGTAATCTTTCCCGGGGAGGCTGAGCTGTGAGATTCCCCTGTAATTGGAACACACCCTCCAGTACCTCTTTTTGAAAAACGGAATCCGGTCCCAAAGAGTGTTGTCTGTATTCTTGGCAGAAAGTCAAAACATGTTGGCAGTGGGTGTTGGATGCCGCCAAGGCTGCCCCTGGTCTCCGATCCTGTTTGTGATATTCATGGACAGGATCACAAAGCGTATTCGAAGTGAGGTGTCTGGTTTTGGGGAGCTCAGAATTGCATCTCTGCTTTTTTGCTGATGATATGGTTCAGTTGGCTTCATCAGTCTGTGATCTTCAGCACGCACTAGAACGGTGTGAAGCGGCTGGCATGAGAGTCAGCACCTCCAAATCTGAGGCCATGATTATCTGCTGGAAATCACTGGACTGCTCACTCTTGGTTGGGGCCAAGTTGCTGCCACAAGCGAGGGTGTTAAAGTATCTTGACGTCTGGAGGGATGGGAAAATTGACCATGTGATGGACAGGCGATTTGGTGCGGCATCAGCAGTAATGTAGGTGTTGCATCCATCTGTTGTGGGCAAGAAAGAGCTGAGCCGTAAGGCAAAACTCTTGATTGCCATCGATCTACGTCCCAACCCTGACCTATGGTCATGAACTTTGGCAAGTGATCGAAAGAATAAGATTGTAGATACAAGTGGCCGAAATGAATTTCCTTCATCGGGTGGCTGGGCTCGGCCTTAGAGATAGGGTGAAAACCTCAGACATCCGGAGGAAGATCTGAGTAGAGCCGCTGCTCCTTCATGTCGAAAGGAGCCAAGGTGGTTTGGGCATCTGATTAGAATGCCTCCAGGGTGCCTCCCTTTGGAGGTTTTACAGGCATGTCCAGTGTAAACTAAGAACTCTAATTGGAGTGATTACATATCTCATCTGGTCTGGGAACACCTTGGGATCCCCTAGGATGAAGACATCTGAGAGGGACATCTGGAATACCCTGATTAGCCTGCTGCCACTGTGACCCTACCCCAGATAAGCGGAAGAAAATGGATGGATGGATGGATAGAACAGTGGATGGTGCTATAAGTCAATTTATCTTTGTGTTTATTAGTGAGTCACTGGGCATTTCTAAAACATGTTTTGTTTGTTTGTTATGTTTTGGCTGGAACCAATAGACCTAAACAGTTACACTCAAGTTATCTTGACAGTTTTATATTTGTTATTTGAGCACCAAGAATATATATTAAGCCGCATTTCCACTGTGTAGTACCAGCTCTACTTGACTTGACTCAACTCGACTCGGTTTTCTGCCCATCGTTTTCCATTGCCGATGCTACCTCCTCAGGGTAGATTGGGGCCACGTGAAACTGCCGTGGCGTAGTCTTCAAGGCAACACACACCTCTCATCCACCTCTCGTGATCCTCTTATCAGCTGTTCAAGACAGGAACGTCTGCACCTCCTCAATATAGCGGCTGCAATAAATAAAAGTTACGGTCGCTAAAGTAGCTTCGCTATTTGAGTGTGACGGCCATTGATTTTTGCTGTGCATGTACTCCGTGCATGCCGGGACATTGACCAATCAGTGGTCTGTAACGTTTCACATGACCTTTTAGTACCTGCTCGGCTCGCTTGGAACCGCAACAGAGCAGGTACTAAAAAAGTAGTACCAGGTACTTTTTACCTAGTGGAAACGTGAAAAAGGTGAGTAGTCGAGCTGGTACTATGCAGTGGAAAAGCTGCTTTAGAACTCTTCTTTATACTGCTCAGCTCCACTGCTGAACACCCACTGAGGTTTAGTGAACGGTTGACCATTTCATTTAACCTCAATTATAAGGACAGGGCTCAGAGAGAAAGGAGATTTTCGTTTATTCTGGAAATCCAATTACTATCATTACAGGATGTGACAATGTCAGGTCAAAAATGACTCACACAAGGAAAACTAGATCAGTGAAGAAATAAAATTGGTCATAAATTTTACTGTTCATTACTGATGAGATGAATACAGGTAATATATTATCACCACCTACAGTATGCATACATTAGCAAGGAGGCAGCACTGAAATATCTTAAGGTGTACATACTGTAATACAGGCTGAGTTGGTGAACCGTTTCCAACACCAGGCAGTAGCATCAGTTGTTTACTCTCTGCAGTATGAACGAAGCTTAAATGAATCAACATCACTGAGGTGGTGAGGAAACAAGGATCAGCTGGTATCAGCAAAAGGAAAGCAGTGCTTACCACGAGAAATTAGACGTGCCCTGAGAGTATGACTCTATCAAACCGCTTGATGTAATGGAAAGATAATGTACCCTGGTGTGCAATAACAATGATGCAAAGGAACCGTTTCGTGGTGCAGTCTGAGCTTTGCTGCAAACACCACCCCTCCTGATGCCATCCACATTCACAAATGCACCTAAATATTCTCCTAAAACACAGAGTTATTGGCAATTTCCTTATCCCCATAGGTAGAATTCATAAGATCACAGGTGATGATGTGTGCAGACAACCCTGAAAACATTAAAGAAAATAGAGCCTGAAGCATGTTAAGCAGGCCTGGAACAAAGGTAATTGCACAATAGATTGTGAAAAGATTTGCCTCGACAATAAGAAGAAAATGGACAAGAAAGAGAGGCAGTCTGAGTCAATAACCTGTCGAGCAGTTGACACAAACAGACACACAAAAATTAAAGTGTATGTTGTTGTAAAAGGGAATTTACACGTCCTCTTTAATATTCCGAAGCCTCGAGGTGTTTTGATAAGAATGTTTCTGGTGAATAATCAGACAGGTAATTGCAGCCTAACAGCAGGGAATTTTCATCAAACATCAGTCAACCTCTGGCTTATGGAGGGATCATTTTGATTATAATGGCGCTCATTCCAATCAGGCAGCATCTGATTTTAATCAAACAAACTGTCGGTTAATCAAACAATGAGTGGAGAGAAATGACTGTAATCAAAGACCAGGTGACGTAAAGTAATGTGTTTTTAGTGAGGAGTTATTCTTATTTTCAAGCAAACTCTACAAAGGAATAAATAAATACTGTTGGTTGTGATTATGGCTTAAGATATGATGACTTAAAGCCTGATAAACAGACTTAAGTGTTGTTATTGAGACGTTTTATTCATGTTAGTCAAGTTTGAACCTTATATTTATTCATATATTGTTTGTGATGTTGATATTATGAGATATATATATATATCATAATATTATACATATTCAGCCTCAAAGGAGTTGTTCATTGTATAAGCCCACCTTTAAAGCACTCTGATTGGCTGAATGAGCTGAACATTAACCCCCTTGAGGTCTGGAACCATGCTAGACCGGAATGACTTTGAAAGCAACACAGCAATCATTTTCAAATTGCAGACAAATGTCTTGACATCAATTACGTCCTATGTTGCCTTGCTGAACAATAAGCCAATGTGCTCCTCAGTGAAATAATGACAAGAAAATTTGAATTTATCTTTCACTCTCGATTAGTGTTGTCCTATAATCTGACATCATAAAAGAATGCATGGCTATTTTAATGAAGGGTTATTTTTTATTATGTATTAGAAATAAATGCTCTGACTTTCTCTGACCAATCTGGTCAGGAGAAGATTGCTATTCCGTTCATTTGTTGTTAATGAACATTTGAATTCAAATAAGGAGGATAATATGTGCACAGAGGTGTGGCAGGGCTGGTCGTACAGCTGCACAACGTATTATGACAGCATTAACATTGAGATGTTAGCATGGCCATAAGTCATATTGCAATTATAATGCTAATTAACTCAACTTATGCTGCAACTTTTTGGCTGCTTCATACAAAACATGCAGTTTCTCTGACTAATCTACGAGATGTGTGTCCAGTATAACATCATCTACATGGATAATTTACTAGTTTCTTCCCAGTGAATGCATGAAGGCTCTGCATGCACCAGTGTGTCTCAGAGCACCAGTGTGTTTTGGTCGGTGTAAGAGAGATATGACAGCTATACCCTCTGTATCAAATCACATTGTAAGGTCTGCATCACTCTAACCATTGCAGGGTAGAACATAATAAGCCTGGTCTCTGGAGTTTGTGTCAGTCGTAGGATTAATCCGGAACATGTCTGCATGTCCCAGTCAGAGTTTTTCTAGAGCTGTGTGTCTCAACAGAGCTGTTCTGTTGAAATCCGGAGGAAATCCGAAGGACATTTATATTAGAAATGTTTTGGGTTGTGGGGAAAACGAAACAGACTCTTTCACAAGTGGAGTTAACAGTGGGACCTTGAGACGAGGCTTTCAGACACACTCACACCAATATCGCTTTTGCTTGTTTGATTTTATACCCATTGAAAACAGAACTGTTGTCCCTTTGTTTTTACAACAGCTGGGTTTACATGGACACTTTTCTTCATTCTGATTGAAATCATTCCGATTTGAAAGTTTCGTCTCAACTGTTTATATGAGTTGTGATCTAATAGGATCTGGTGTTTACATGAGTTGTGATCTAATAGATCTGGTGTTTACATGAGTTGTGATCTAATATGATCTGGTGTTTACATGAGTTGTGATCTAATAGATCTGGTGTTTACACGAGTTATGATCTAATAGATCTGGTATTTACATGAGTTGTGATCTAATATGATCTGGTATTTACATGAGTTGTGATCTAATAGATCTGGTATTTACATGAGTTGTGATCTAATATGATCTGGTGTTTACATGAGTTGTGATCTAATAAATCTGGTGTTTACATGAGTTATGATCTAATAGATCTGGTATTTACATGAGTTGTGATCTAATATGATCTGGTATTTACATGAGTTGTGATCTAATAAATCTGGTGTTTACATGAGTTGTGATCTAATATGATCTGGTGTTTATATGAGTTGTGATCTAATAGATGTGGTGTTTACATGAGTTGTGATCTAATATGATCTGGTATTTACATGAGTTGTGATCTAATATGATCTGGTATTTACATGAGTTGTGATCTAATATGATCTGGTATTTACATGAGTTGTGATCTAATAGATGTGGTGTTTACATGAGTTGTGATCTAATAGATGTGGTGTTTACATGAGTTGTGATCTAATAGATCTGGTGTTTATATGAGTTGTGATCTAATAGATCTGGTGTTTATATGAGTTATGATCTAATAGATCTGGTGTTTATATGAGTTGTGATCTAATAGATCTGGTGTTTATATGAGTTGTGATCTAATAGATCTGGTGTTTATATGAGTTATGATCTAATATGATCTGGTGTTTACATGAGTTGTGATCTAATAGATCTGGTGTTTACATGAGTTGTGATCTAATATGATCTGGTGTTTACATGAGTTGTGATCTAATAGATCTGGTGTTTACATGAGTTGTGATCTAATAGATCTGGTGTTTACATGAGTTGTGATCTAATATGATCTGGTGTTTATATGAGTTGTGATCTAATAGATGTGGTGTTTACATGAGTTGTGATCTAATAGATGTGGTGTTTACATGAGTTGTGATCTAATAGATGTGGTGTTTACATGAGTTGTGATCTAATAGATGTGGTGTTTACATGAGTTGTGATCTAATAGATCTGGTGTTTATATGAGTTATGATCTAATAGATCTGGTGTTTACATGAGTTGTGATCTAATACCATCTGGTGTTTCCATGAGTTATGATCTAATAGATCTAGTGTTTACATGCTCCACCACATTTAATCAGAACAGCTGTGTGTCATGCACAGAAGCGATAGCGCGTTTTAACGGAAGACGGATGTCGAGCATGTGATCGGTGTAATTGTTGCTGTTATTGTGGTTCTTTCTTCTTTCTTTTACGTAGACTTACTCATACTGGAAGCAATGAAAGAGAGACGGCAGCACAAGAAAAGAAACTCTCTGCTGTTGTCTACTTCTGCTTTAAGGCTTCCATCTTGTAAATACGTCCTGACTCTGATCAGCAGACAGAACTCTACCAGTAGATATTCTGTTCCACCGTTTACATTTCTGATAGAGTTTTTAAACCGTTTTTAATCAGAACAAAGAGATCCAAGTAAACCAAGTTAATGATTTGTATTTCATTGCCTCGTGCTAAATGCTTTATTACTTTGTATGTTTTGATAGAGCCCTTTTAGTTCATAATTATTCTTTTTCAGACATGACACTAAACTTCGGCCTCATTCACTGACAAGTGTCAAAGCGGCTACAAAAAAATGTTCTAGAATGATTCGTTCTTTCCAAATAGTCATTCAAGGCATCTGGTGAAAATCCCTTTAATCTTTCATATTGAACAGTACATTAGAAAAAAGAAAAATATCCACATGTCAGTATTTTCCCATATTGTGGTGCCCGAGACCTATTTGTGCTGAACTATACTGCGTTTGACCCTGCTGTGGCAAAGAGACTTGCTATCCTTACACCACCCCTCTTTGGCTCTCTGTACTCCTGAGGCAGGCGGCAGGCTAAAAAGACCAATTTACCCCTCAAGGATCAATAGCGTGTCACGAAAACCCATTTAGATCCATTTGTGGCATAAAACTGTAATTACCCGCAAAAACCCATGCTTTCAAATCCATCAATAGCACCCATTGGTGTTGAAAGAATTAAGAGAGGAGGAGCAGATAGCAAAGCAGTCATAGGGACGTTTGCTGTGCGAATGTTTTAGAGCTCCTGAGAAAGAAGCAGGAGGCTTTTCAAATCCAACACTGAAGCCCATTTTATTGAGAGCAAGCTGGAATTTCACCAAAAAAGTCAAGTCATAAGCGAGATGGGAGACAGCCTTTATTACCTTGATGCATTCAGGCACACATATATGCAGTACATAGTTACACAATGACAAAAATAAGACAAAGGAATAGGTATAAAATAATAAGAATGTAATAATAAACACGAAGGATAACTTTTTGTAGTCGTTTTGAATCTCTTGTGTCATCATATTGTCTTCTTGTAGGCATTTAGCATCTCTTTGAAGACGTTTTGTCTTTTTTTTCATGGTCGCCTTTTGCGTTTCTTTGTAATAATTTGTGTCTCTGAAGTAATTTTGTGTCTCTTTGCTCTTGTTTTGTGTCTCTGTGAAGTTGGTTTGTGTATTTGAAGATCTCTGAATGTCATTTTTTTTGTTTCCTTAGACTTGTTTTTTCCAAAAGTCTTTTTGTGTTTCTTAATTGTAGTTTTTTTTGTGTCTTTGTAATATGTGTGTGTGTGTTCTTCTAATCATCTGTAAACACATACAGTATATATCCTCTCTCTTTCTCCTTTCTTTCAGTTTCAACATTGCCTTTTTTCTCTGTCTCCGTCTCTTCCTTTTTCTTTCAGTCTGTTTTCTTCTCTCTCATTTTTTTCATTGGATAAATGGAATTTAAGGCTCAGGATTATAAAAATCAATGCAATACTTTTTACTGCTATTTGTACATAACACGCTGCATTCAGTGGGTACTGCCTGTTGTCCTGAGCTGTGTGTGTGTGTGTGTGTGTGTGTGTGTGTGTGTGTGTGTGTGTGTGTGTGTGTGTGTGTGTGTGTGTGTGTGTGTGTGTGTGTGTGTGGCCTCAGTATGTGTAAAGTGGGGATAAGGTTTATCACAAAGCAGTTGTCGAGCGATTGTCGTCTCGCTCACGTATGTGACTGTCCGTGCACGCCTGTGCATGTGTGTGTTAGAGTGCGTGTTTGAGTGCGTGTGAGGATGTGTTTTGACGCACTGCAGTCTAGTAGTATTGTGCCTATTGTGGAGAAAGTGAGAGTCCTCATTAAATATGTATAGAGCCCAGACATAAGTCACCAGCCAACAGCAGCCTCTCGGGATGCCTCTGAAAGCTCTTCTTCGATGTGAGGTGTCTGGGGGGCTTCAGTAGTGTGCATGTATACATGCATATGTGTGGAGTGTTGTATATATCCTGTATTTTTTTTATAGCGGATGTGTTGAGATCCACTTTTAGCTCAGAATCTCTGACGATTTTGCTTCCATCCTTAGTTTCTCACAGATTTTCTCATTGCCTCCTTTCATGCTTAAACTCTTCTCATTTAGACACTTTGTTTGATAAGACAGACACTTTAATTGTAAGCCTAATCTTGTCTCGAGGGCCTTGAGCAAAATAAGAGTCTGTGTTTCATCATCTTTAAAGGTTAACCCAAACTAAAGATATTTTTATGGCTTGCCTCTAGTGATATCCAGCTATGAAGATAATTTTGACTTGAACTGAAATATTCTAGTGCCTCCACATGAACAGAGGGACAAGTGCTTTTTTTCTTCCCCATACTTATGTGCTTCCTGTTCAAACGGTCAGGGCGTGACTTGACTTGGATATTGATTTGCTTATATAGTAACTAAGAGTGTTAAGACCCAATTTATGCTCCCTCTATGTACATAAATGGATGTGTCTGTCCGTAAACGGTCTATCCGTCAATGCCTTCAGAATTCCGTGCGTCCTTTACGTCGACATCGATACAGTTTCAAAAGTTTGAACACCAACAAATATGGTGATCAGTGGAGGTTGTGATAATGTACCTAGTAAATAAAAAGCGGCAAAAGTGGAGGTAATGATGTACTCGGCCATTAGGTACATCAAGACTTCAGGATGGAGAGTTTTTTCAGTTTGTGGTGATTTGTTTGAATTGTAGCCACTCTGCCCCCAATGATTTCTGGTGGTATCAATGCAATATTGTTAATGAAAAATAACAACATTAAAATGTATTTTAAAAAACAAAAACTTCTTCAAAATCTAGTAGTATTTTTCATCCACCAAAAAGAGGAGAAAAAATATCATAGACTGGGTTGTTTACAATCCAACTAGTCTGTTCATTGGATGGCGTGTGCGGTAGTTTCGTTTCCTGTGCTGCGCCGATTGAGGTGGGGTCCCGTCCCTTCCAGGCACACCACCTGCCTATCTCGCCCACTCCGTCAGGGAGGTGGAATGAGAGGGTGTGTGGTTGGCCTCGAAAGATGGTGTCCTATGACTAGGATCCGCAGTGATGTGCAAATCGGTGGTCCGACCTTAGAAACGAAAGACTAATGGAACCATCTAGTAGCTGTTTCCCTCAGGATAGCTGGCACTCAGAGTCTCACAGTTTTATCTGGTGAAATATATATCTGATTGGAAGCAAAAGGAATTTTTTAATGGAAAAAATACATTTCAATAATTCAACAGCATGTCCCCAAAGCCAGTTTTGGCAGCCGGGGATCGGTCTGGTCAGGCCTCCACCTTTGTCTGCCACCCAATCCACATTGCACCGGACCCCTATGGTTCCTCCTGCGGGTGGTGGGCCTACCGGAGTACGTTGCTCTTTCAGGCTGTGCCTGGCAGGGCCCCATGGGTGAAGCCTCGACCACCAGGAGCTTTACGACAAGCCCCTCCCCCAGGCCTGGCTCCGGGGTGGGGCAGCGTCTGCGTTGATGCGGACGCTTTTGTGGTGAAAAGGGAGCTAAGCTACAAGACGAGCCTCTCGGTTTACATCCCTGTCCCCATACGGTCATGAGCTCTGGGTAATGACCGAAAGAACAAGATCGCAGACACAAGCGGCTGAAATATATGAGCTTCCTCCACAGGGTGTCTGGGCTCACCATTAGAGATAGGGTGAGGAACTCAGTCATTCGGTAGGGGCTCAGACTGGAGCCGCTGCTCCTCCACAGCGAGAGGTGTCAGCTGAGGTGGTTCAGGCATTGGGTTAGAACGCCCCTCGGACGCCTCCCTGGGGAGGTATTCTGGGCATGTCCCACTGGGAGGAGACCCCGGGCTTTGCCCCAGGACACCCTGCAGGGATAATATCTCTCAGCTGATTTAGGAACGCCTTGCTGCACCCCCAGAAGAGCTGGAGGAGGTGGCTGGGGAGAGGGAGGTTTGGGATAATTCAACAGCAAAATATCTCTCCATAGACAGTATCTACTCTGGGTAACAGATAGAACATGCTATCAGTAGTTATTTCTAGGATCATTTCTCTGTCTCTATTGAAAACCATTGAGAGGGAGATCTTGAGGTAGATTCAGTAAACCTCAGCATATAAAGCCATAACTATCTGTATGACTAGTGATTGCCTAGAGGTGAGACAGAATATTTTTTATGCCCCTGCCAAAGGAGGTTTATCAGTTTATCATTGTCCATCTGTCCTGAAATGTCACACATGCTCTGTCGGGGCCTTGAAGGTGTGCATCTCATTACTGGTTTCTTCAATTTGCTCATTTTTACATTTCTAAGCACTTTTGAACTTATGGGTGATTTCCATGTCAGTTTGTTCACATTCACCTATGATATGAGGTTGTGGTCTATCCACTTCGGCACAAAGTAGCTTTTTCCAGTAGCGGGCTCATCTGGGCCCATGATGTAATTAGAGTGAGCTGATGCTTTTAAATCGCCGTGCTACAGTCTGACTGCGTAACCTTCTGCAGAGGCAGGTCAGTAGTGTGGGATTTTGGGCACTGCCTAGTCACAGCCGTGTCTTCTCTGATGCATAACAAATCCTTTCTTCACATCAGTCTTACTTTGCTGATCCGTCAATACAACAGTAGCTGAGCACCACCGCGCTTTGCTTCACGGCACTTCAATCAACATCAGTGTCAGCAGTACGAACCATCATGGCTCTGATTGTGAAGGTGTCTCTGCATGCCTGTGTGTGTGTGTGTGTGTGTGTGTGTGTGTGTGTGTGTGTGTGTGTGTGTGTGTGTGTGTGTGTGTGTGTGTGTGTGTGTGTGTGTGTGTGTGTGTGTGAGTGTATCAGCGCACGTTTATGTGTTGGTGGGCCTGTATGCAAATGCAGCTGTAAGACAGCTGAATGCCAATGCTGTACTGAGAGCTTTGCACCAGGGGAAAATGAAAAGACCAGGAGAATAATGACAGATTTATAATTACAGAATCTCGAGTTCAGCGCTACTCAGCAGCAACTGTCTGGGGAAGGCAATCTGGGTGTAATTTCTGCTGATCAGGCTTGCAACACACTTAAGGATCACACGCATACACGTGTGTGTGTGCACATGCACGGAGATTTGGGCGCTCATTCTCTCCGTCGTTTGTGCAGATATCACACGTGCACAGCAAGCCACTTACTCACACAAAGACACACAAACACTGTATGTCTCATACTTAAATTTCTCAGAGAATTGTGGTGCGACAGCAAATTGCCTGGTTAATTTGCGAGCGCTTAAAGCATCAAGTAAACACCTGATTCGCTGAGAGATTAATGCACCAGAGTCTCAAGTGAAAACACACTGGAAATATTAGCTTTCATTAAGGAAGTCACAAATTCAATATACAGAGCAGAGAAAACACCATCTAAACATATACGCATGTAAAGAGTTGTTTTACAAAGACAATACAACAACTTTTAATGTGACTTTTACTCAGTTATGTAGAAAAACTTCTCCAAACTTTAAATTGCACAACTAGTGATGAAAGCAGTCGTGAGCAGTAAATGTATTAAAGTTAAGCTAGTCAGGCAATTATTGCTTGCTTGTAAAAACAACAGAATTTCAAATTGTAGGTATTATCAGCTGGTGTTTGTTGAAGGACATCATAAAAACATGGTGTAAGTAGACAGCAGCTCAGTTTCCCCATTATGTCATTGCAGCTAACAGCTATAGTCCCATGATAGTTTGACCCTCATAATGTGACTCCTGGACCATGAAAACTACCCCCAGGATCTGGAACCACTGGTATCATTATTAGTGTCATAGTTATTCAAGAAAAACAATATTTCACTGATGGTGGTTTCCTTCAGGATCTAGATCAGTACCTTTTGGAGATACATCAAATTTGTCACATAACTGAATCTGAGCTCAAGTCTGTATCATTATTATTTCATTATTATTTGTCGTCTCTCAGTAGTGAATTTTCTATGAGCCCTATAAATTTAAATATTCTGCATCACTAGATCCAGAATATTACTTGGATCCAGATCAGACTTAAATGTGTGCTAGCTCTTATGATGTCATTGTGACAGTATTGTAGACATTATCCATGAAGTTAGAAGCAAAAATATTGTAATTGCCCCTATAACCCAATGGTAAAGAATTCATCTGGATCCAAATGATGATCCTGATCACCACCAAAATCTAATGAATTGTTCCTTGGGCCGTACTTTACGTCACCAAAAGATTTCATCAAAATCCGTTCATAGCTTTTTGAGTCCCAGTCAAACTAACTAACTAGAATGACAGTCATGACAACAGTCCCCTTTAATTCAATCAGGCCTTATCCTAAATGAAACTCAAAGCCATTTAACCATAATTTACAGGGCAGATGAGAATATATTTAAATGTTGATGCAGATTTTTATTTGGATCCACACCATCATCAAGATTCATGCATTATTCCCTGAGAAATTAAGGAAAGTGTTGAAAAACATCTTATCTTGCAATGATAAAGAAAACCAAAAAAGAATCCTGTCCCTTTAACTGGTTTCACACCAAAATCTGCTCTAAAGTTTCTGTGTAATCCTGCCGACAAACTAAGAAACAAATGGTCACGGGTGAAAACATAACCTCCTTGGTGGAGGTAATAAAATGAATGCAAGGTCTTTACTGTACAGATGAGCTGTGTTTACTAATCAGGTGTTTTTGAGCATTCCACAGTTTTCCTAGTCTTTTGCTGCCTCCTGAAATGTGTTGCTGACATCAAATTCATTCATGTCATCATGTTTTCAAATGAACTGAATGTCAAAAAGGATTAGCAAATAATCATATTCTGTTTTATCTATGTTTTACGCAGCGTGCCAAACCACAAACTAGCTGTTCTGCTAACCTTCAGTGACTTTTTCCACCAGGCTGTTGATGGTAATATTAGCCAAGTTATTATTTTCCATCCAGGCTATTTTCAGTGTTATCTAAACTAAATTACACATCTGGAAGTCTGACAACTGTGGTTGTTTTGTGCTACATTTTCCTCTGCTTCTACATTTTCCCTCCGTTTTCTACCAGTCTTTCATTATTAATAGCTTCCTGACGTTGTAATTGTGCATCATTTGTCAATCAAGCTCTCTGTGCAGCCGGTCTTTTTTGCAATGTTGAGCCCGCTTACTATTGTGTCAGACTGAATGTGCCAAAACCCAGTTTGAACAGGATTATTATGCTTTGTCCAACACCCTGACTGAGTACAATCTGTACTGTGTTTTCTTCTGTCTTATTTTTAATCCTTGATACGATTTCTGTTCTTGTCCCACGCAGTCAAACACAGGCATGAGTCTCTCTGGGATAAAGATGCTCCCATTTCCATGAATATTTCAGATGTCTTTTATTTTACACGCTAGACATGGTGCTATACTCGAACATGATTTCTTGTTCCGCAGGTGTGTTTGCAACATCGACTGTTCCCACATCAGCTTCAACCCGGTGTGTGCCTCAGACGGTCGTTCCTATGACAACCCCTGCGAGGTGAAGGAGGCGTCCTGTCAGAAGCAGGAACGTATCGAGGTCAAGTACCTGGGCCACTGCCAAGGTCAGACCCACAAACGCACGCACACACACACACACACACACACACACACACACACACACACACACGCACACACACACACACACACACACGCACACACACACACACACGCGCACACACACACAGTCTCACTCCAAAAGACACAGCGGCACCTTTACACACACTGGGGGAGCCGTCTGGCAGGTGTTGGAGTTGAAGTGAGGCCATGGGGGTAAAATGAGGCAGCTTGCAAAGCTAAATGCAGACAGCACGATTTTATATTCCTCCCTCCAGCTGCAGGCCAACCACATTTCATGATTACTAATATTTTCACTCAATCCTATTTTGGAACAGTGTGCAGAGCTAATCCTCAAAACCCCACAGCGCCTTCACTGGTATGTATAGTGATAATTTTGCTGAATGATAATCCCCCCTTTTTTTCAGTGTAATGTCTTTTATTTGGCTGCAGTATATGTTTGTAAGGGTTCCAGGGATGAAGTTATTTCATTAATGTGGTTTAATCCTTCAACTGAGTCATGTCGCTGATCCACGTGGAAGAAGACAAAGGCACATAAGAATAATTCTTTTGTAGAAGTTTTTCTACTTTTTTTCTTCTTCTTTTTTTAGATATAACCCACCAACATCTTAATTTCTCCTCGTTTTGACTCCCGGTCCTGTATGCATTTATCTGGCTGAGACTTATCCAGCAGGGTGTTCAAATCTCACTTGTCAGGGGCTTGTATTGCATGTGAGTACATTAGCAAGTATGTGATAGGCTCTGCATCCACCAATTGATCGAGATGTGAGAAGCGATATGAAGGCTTTGAGAATTACAGGGGGATAAAGTAATCAGCAGTAACCAGCCCTGGAACACAAATAGAAATCTGTACCCCTCATGTTAAACCCTGTGGGTCAGAGGATCCGCATCATTGTGATCAGACACCTTCTGTTTCAATCAGAGAGAAACAAATGTCATGAAACTGAGAGATTTGGACCTGTTGACATTTTGCTAGCAAGGATTCAAAGTAGCGCCTTTATGTTTAGAGTACTGGGCTGTAATATATGCCCATGTGTCACTTGCTATACTATTGGAAAGAGTCCTCGTTTTTACTACAGTACATTCTAATCTAGCACAACAAAAAGGACATATTAAGTTTAAGTTTTTTTTTCTTTGTGCTCTTGGAACATCAGAAGAAAACCAGACCTTGAGTTCTCATGGATGAGTCGTTCTAGGAAAAATCTAAAAGAGGCAGAAAGGGGGAAAAAAGTCTTTTTGCAGCTGTGGTTCTGTTTAGTTGGAAGCGCCTCCCCTCGGAGCAGTCTTAAAATTCATTTAGTTTCATATTTGATTGTCTTAATTGGATGACATACATAGGAGACTCGAGCATCTGAGCTCCCCCCAAACGCTGCTTTCTTTTCTCTCTTGTATTTTCTCACTGATGCTTTATGAGCAAATGAATAAGAAAATGAATAAAAAGCCCCAGATCCAGACACTTTTTTTTTTTTGCATCATAAACCTGACAAATACCCCCTCAGACTCGATTTAATGAATTCCCTGACTGAGATTTTGTCCAGCCATTGTGAGAAGATGAATTCAGTGCAACATCAAGAAGCTGAGTAAAAATGCATCAGTCCCTCTGATCTTTTGGACGAGGGCCACGCACCGCATGAACCCTTTGTTTGAGACGATCATCCGCTTTCAACCGTCTCTCCATGCAGTGGCATCGGTTTGAGTTTATTACCCATAATGGAGGGAGTTGGAGCTACGGGAGAGGTTGTACTGACCTGAGATCAGCTTTAATGTGTTTTTTCGCCTCTCCAGGCGACATCATAACTGGGAACAAAGGTGGAGATGGGCACTTTGCACGGACCGACCTCACAGGTGAGAGCATTTGCGGTGGTGGACCGCCAAATAATATGTGCTGCCACTCAAAGCTGCCTCAGCCCAGAGTCGCTTCTATTCATTTCACTTTCATCTGTCGCTCCCAGGCTTTTCACTCACTCCGTGCATTTTTTTTTTTTTTTTACTCTTTATAATCCATCTCTTCCCTTCTTATTGAAATCTTTGTCTTTCTTATATGGCACAGTAATGTATATGCACAGCTGGCCTCGAGCATATGCACATTCATTATTCATGTAATGTGTGTCTGTGTTTATACAGTAGTGGAAAAAGAGGATCCGTTGGCCCGCGGCCTGTACATCCCCTGTCCAGATCACTACAAAAACTACTGCGTGCACGGAGAGTGTCAGTTCCCCAGTATCCTGGCCCAGCCCTCCTGCAGGTACACAACACACACACACACAGACACACACACACACAGAGAGAGAGAGAGTAAGAGATACAGTATCACTATTTGTGAGGACAAGGGAACTGCAGGAATAGAACAAACAGAAAATGATACTGTTTCTGGTGACAAGGAATGGGGGGGGGGACTTTCATGCAGCATAGAAACCCAATCAACCAACAGGGTATGAGTTTTAATAGCTTCCAAACAATAGTACTGTATTTCTTAGTAGCTAATTATGGACGGCAAAGTAAGGATTCATAAAGTAGTGATCATTTAAAGTATATTTACCTCATTTTTTACTGACTACAGTATTTATTTATTTTTTATTGCAAGACAACAGACAAATGTGTGTATGTGTGAATGTCGGTCCATGGCAACCTATATTAGGTTGATGGGTGAAATTGAGCTAGGATAAATAATAAAAACAACGATAACAAAATAAACAAACCAAAAACAGTAATAATGGTATAAATAATATAATTATGTAAAATATATACCAGTAAAAATGATGTTAGTAACAATAATGATAATAATAACAATTAAAGTGGAGCTCCACCCATTCAGTGGCAGTGAGGCGGGGTAGAAGCTGCAGTGTCGGTCCAGCAGGATCTACTTTCTGCTTTTAGTTTGTCATTATTAGTTTTTCTAAAACTTGAAAACTCCATGTCGTTTTGGTTTTATTTTGTTTTATTTAATGTTGTTTTGTTTTTTTGTTTTTTGTGGTTTTGTTTTGGTTCTGTTCTGGGTCCCTTCCAGACCTTTATAGGAGGGGGCTGACCCATTGTGGACTTGATCCCTAAAATTGAACAGCGTCCAGACCCTGCAGAGGGGGGCTATGTTTATACAGGATCACTAACCAGTTGATGAGGATATGTTGACTACAGCATCTTATCATAATAAAATCTTATATCAGCCGAGAGGACTCAGACCAGCTCTATATCTTCTTCACTGCAGATCTGACCCTATTTCTTCCAAAAAGGAAACCATTTTAAGTGAGATGGTCAATCAAATGTAAATTTGAGCAATTTCCAGGCATGTGCTGGAGCGTATTTTTTAATTTTTTTTTTATCAAGCTTGTTTATCTTGTGGATGCAAGCCAGTGTGCTGTGAGGTGGAAGTGTTTGAGATCCCTCCTGCTGTCGCAGTAGGCCGGGCTGTTGACCAGTCAAATATGCTGCACTGCTTCAAACTAATCCCATGCTGGATATCGGTCTGTTGCATACGATGTTGGTTTTTCCTTCCCTACATATTAGCATCTTGTTTCATACGTTCCACTTTTATTTGCTGCTGATTTCATCTTGAGAGCCCACACTTTGTCATTTGTCTGCCAATGATAATACTTGGCTGTAAACACGCCATGGTGATGCTGTCACTTCACTGAGAATGACACCTCGAGTGTGTCATCAGCGAGTTCCCAGAAGCTGTGAAGTATTTTGCTTCTTTTTTTTAATAGCAGCAGAATAAATGTGACTTTCAAAACAGTAACATTTGTAAATTGTCGACATCATTACTCCTAACAATATTTTACTCTAACAGCTGTCAGTGTCTGTCGCTAATGATGACCAAAGCCTGAGGGGCTCTGACATCGTTGGCCATCGTTGGGTCATCGATGAGCACCTGTGATCCTACTTTTTGCAGCACTATTTCCCCACCGGTGGCACCAGTGGGCCCTTGTCAGCTGCTTTTTGGCTGATTGAGCATGTTAAATTGGCAGCGGAGCCCATTAGTGAGAGAAATCAGTCTTGGTTGTTAGAATTAGTGCAAACAGACAAACACAAGTGAGGAAAGCCAACAAAAGGCCTTAGCGACTGAAGACCAAGTGAAGCTGTTTAAGGCCCCTTTTACACCAATGTTTTTGCTGAAAACAGAGTTTTTTCTTTGCGTTTTGAAGTTTTGCACTCACACAGGAACATTGTTGAAACGATCCCCGTAACCACGGATCTGCAGAATTGATTGAAAACGCTGTATTATGTTCGCCAGGACAGCGACTGGAGGAGTAACCTTTCAAAATCAACACCACAGAATAAGATCAGAGCAGTGATGCAGCAAATCTACATTGGAGGAGCGAAAATAAACTCAACAGAGTCTGCAGCACAAACAAAAACAGACAGTCAGACATTGTTTGTTTTTTTGTTGTTGTTCTGTCCATAGTGTGCTTTCTGCTGTCCACGTACGCAAATAAGGCTGGAACGTTAATAAGCAATGTGATGTGATCTTTTTCAGAGGAGTTGCGTTTTGCCTGTTTACACTGCAGTGGTAGGATGGTGTTTTCAAAAGATTACACTCTGAAACCCATTTTCAATTGTTTGTGTTTGCAGGCCCCCAAAATGCCATGTAAACAAACGTGTAAACAAACGGCCAAAACTCAAAAGTTTACCACTTTGTGGAAAAACTGTTGTCTTGTAAACGTCCCATAAGTAGTGAGTCAGAGTGTGAAAATGATAGGCAATCGTTGATTTATCGTAACAACGGTCGTCTGGTTTCCCTTTCTGACTGCTGATTATAGACCACCACCTCCTGATGATATGGAGTCATCTCCTCTCATTGCTAGTTATGCAGTATATATGTGCTAGTTGGCCGTGGCTGTGTTCAAGTGCAACGTTTTGGTCCCGTTTCAGTATATTAACAAAAGAGAAACTGACTAATTACTTTTTAACATCTTTGAACCTAATATTTAGGTTTTACTTCCCGCAACGTTTCTGTTTTTAGTCGCCCTCTCTGGCCAACAGCTCTGATAAACCCACTATAGGCTGTCTACACAGTGCCAAACAGACGATTTTAGCGAATAGCTAGTGAACATGATGGAGAACTTATTCCCTCAAGGATTGGTGGAGACCAAAACAGAGCTGATATAAGCTTGAATATCGCTTTTATGTAACAAGACTTTGAAAGAACTTGTCAACAGGCAACTGTTTGCTAACATCATAGTAACTTATTATAATAAATACAAATGTTGTTCACAGGTTTTTCCATTGTCCAGAAGTGGCCAACGATATTGTTAATATATAGCATATATCGTAAGCATGAGCAGCTCATGTCTTATTTTCATTAAAACCTTGACATAAGCCTCGTCCCATTTCTAGTCCTTAACCATCTCTGTAAATAATAATTATGATTTCATTCAAACTTAGATAATGTTTCTGTTTGTTTAGCTGTCAAACTGAGCTGCACATTGTTAAATGGGCCTGAAGGCCCTTTGTTTACAGAGGTTCTGAACAGACCTGTCTCGTCTGTAATAATCTGCCATTGGCACAGGAAACATAGCCACAAATTAGATGCTTCCAAAACACAGTTTCTGCACTTTGGAGGATTTTGTCATATTTGGGTCTTAAGAATCAAACATAGAAACCCTTCACACGTACAAGTACTGACAGAACAGCAGACAACACAGGTGCAAACGACAGTTCATGTACATACTCACATAAAATACACTCAAACACAGGCAGCAGAGACATAGATCTACAATAAGGCAAATGACGAATGATACTGAATCCCACCACCCACACACACACACACACACACACGACACACACACACACACACACACACACACCACCCACACACACACACACACACCACCCACACACACACACACACGACCCACACACACACACACACACACCACCCACACACACACACACACGACCCACACACACACACACACACACCACCCACACACACACACACACACACACACACACGACCCACACACACACACACATGACCCACACACACACACGACCCACACACACACACACACACGTGTGCTGCTGAGGTCGGCCGTCTTTTACAGCCTGATAGTGTTGCAGCCAGGGGTCCTGGTTTCCCTCGCTCCTTCTATTTCTCTCCTTTCTTTCTAACCTTGCTCGTCCCAGTTCACCCAGTCAGACCTTCTTCCTGCATACAGAACAGAGCTCAGCAGAGGTGGACTGTGGAATGTCTCTGCTGCCCCCTACTGGTGGCTGAAACTGAGGGCTGTATCAAAATCAGAAAGGAAACGGTGTGTGTGTGTGTGTGTGTGTGTGTGTGTGTGTGTGTGTGTGTGTGTGTGTGTGTGTGTGTGTGTTCATATGTTTGTGTTCATGTGTGTGGAGCAGACTCCAAACAAACCAAGGTTGCAATGTTCATTTTACACACTGTCAGGTCGAAGGGATAGAGAATGTGAAGGAGACTGTGTGTGTGTGTGTGTGTGTGTGTGTGTGTGTGTGTGTGTGTGTGTGTGTGTGTGTGTGTGTGTGTGTGTGTGTGTGTGTGTGTGTGTGTGTGTGTGTGTGTGTGTGTGTGTGTGTGTGTGTGTGTGTGATAGAACCAAACAAGGATAGGATGCAGGTGTTGGTGGGTAACAACCTCCCCAGAGACAGGGGAGAGCAGCTAAAGAAGAGAAGATGGAGAGAGAGGGAGATTTAAAAGGGGGACCGTTTTAGCTCCTCTCTGAGGACAAAGATCACCTCCATCAGTCTCTCTCTCTCTCTCTCTCTCTCTCTCTCTCTCCCAGTGCGTGTGTGTGTCTGGCTCTCTCAGTCCACATCCTAACAAAGCTGGCTCAGTGTGAAATCATCTGAAAACAATGCACCAGCTTTTTCAGCTTGTTTTGGTAAAGATGGCATCCCTACTAAAATACCTCAAAGGGTAACATTGGTATTTTTCAACCTCGACCTATTTCCTGATGTTTTTGTGTCTTAAGTAATTGAGACAACAATTTTTTTTAATTTACCAATATTGAGCAAGACTGCTGAAACAGGCTTAAATGGAATGTCTCTGAGCAAATGTGCACAATCTCACAGTATGTCCACGTGAAAGAGAAGCGCTTGTTTTGCTACTGACACTTTATGGACGCACAGAGATGCACCTTTTTGTTTACAAATAAGACCCTTTTTGTGTAACATGCAAGGCCATCCATTCGTCCATTTTCTTCCTCTTATCCGGGTCCCGGTCACAAGGGCAGCAGTCTCAGCAGAGAAGCCCAAACCTCCCTCTCCCCAGCCACCTCCTCCAGCTTTTTTGGGGGTACAGCAAAGCGTTCCAAAGCAAACCAAGAGATATAATCCCTCCAGCGTATCCTGGGTCGACCTCGGGGTCTCCTCCCAGTGGGATGTGCTCAAAATACCTCCTCGGGGAGGCATCCCGGGGGCATCCTAACCAAATGCCCAAACCACCTCAGCTGACTCCTCTCGATGTGGAGGAGCAGCAGCTCCAATCTGAGTCCCTCACAAATGACTGACTCAGACACCCTGTGGAGGAAGCTCATTTCGGCCACTTATATCTGCGATCTTGTTCTTTCGGTCATCATTAAAACTCGACAGAAAACAAAAAAGTCCCCCTCTTATAAGTGAAAATATCAGGAGAGGAGCAAGAAGGAGGGCAGAAATCAGAGAAGCAGCAGCAGAAAACAGCGTGTAGAACATTTCAGCACTATCACAGTGAATAAAGGGTTTGTTTTGAATGATATGTTTATAATCATAAAATTACTATTTCTGCAAACTATTTCTGGTAAACAAAATAGATCTTATTCTCTAACATCAAGTTCTATCTCGATCTCCAATATCATCAGTAACAGAGTAGCAATCTGAGGCTGGCATTGGCTAAAACCAGCGCTTTGAGTGGATGGACTTTGACAGAGGGCAGTTGTACATAGGGATTAAACTGCAGCCCGTTTTCATTTATGCTCCCTCTATGTAAAAAAAAAAAATATACATGAGCTTCAAACGATGTGTCCATCAACACCTACAGTACATACCTCCATATATACGTCCTTTACGTTGCCTATTATACATCCTGAAGCAGTGAGGAAACAGCAGTTTAGACAGCAACACAAATGGAAACCATGGAGGAGGTTGTGATAACAGAGTAAATAAAAAGTGGAGAGGTTTGTTTTTTTTCATAAATTTTCTTTTATGAAAAAACTTTTTCATAAAAATTCATAAAACATTTTTTCATCAATGTCTTGTTTTGTTTTTTTGTAAACGTGACAATAAAACTCCCGTAAACTTGATAAACTCCTGACCAAGTCTTTTTTGTACCTAACCTTGACCTTAGCAGTGATTTGTTCTGGAAGGCTCAGACCAGTGATGTCACCCTGCAGATAGGAGGTCATAATCATATCAGAACATGCTTCTATGTTTCATAGAGGACATGGAATAACCTACTGTAATCTGTTGTGTTGTTTGGTTTAGAGGAAGTGTTGGATGTAGAGTGATGTGTGTTTTAATGTTGTATGCTCTAACTGGAGACATATATACACTGTATTACATACATCTGTGCTACCAAATAGCAGGCTGCCTCTGTGACAGACAGCTGTGATTATGGAGAGCAGAAGGTTTGCAGTTGAATTGAAAACCTTATCTTTATCCACTCAACCCAGTAATGACTGTTTGGATGAACTGTCCCTATAATGTTGTGTTCACTAACAAAAATATCACAAACCTGTCCAATCACAGCTCTTTCAGGTCCTCCATAGCCCCCTTTAGCTACAGAGGCTAAACTATAATTCCAGCTGTCGTGTGGATCGAGGCCTCAAACAAAGAGGAAATGATGTGTTTTCAAATTTAGCTGCTTATTGTGAACATCCACTCTCTCTCTCCCCCACCCCCACCACCCCCCCACCCCTACCCACTGCCAGCCTTATCAGACATGTTCAACAGTCAAACACAAAGCGTTGTCACTACTTCTGTCGCTCAGATGTATTGTTCCACCGCAAACCAAACAGATGCTGACGTTTTAATTAGAAACACAAAGGTAATGAATCCATTTCTTTCTCTGTCTGTCTCCGCACGTGTGTGTGTGTGTGTGTGTGTGTGTGTGTGTGTGTGTGTGTGTGTGTGTGTGTGTGTGTGTGTGTGTGTGTGTGTGTGTGTGTGTGTGTGTGTGTGTGTGTTGTCAGCTGTCACTCGGGTTTCAGAGGCCCCCAGTGTGACATCAAGGAGTACAACGTGCTCTACGTGGTGCCAGGCTCTGGCAAACTGCACTATGTTCTCATCGCCTCTATTATCGGAGCACTGCAGGTGGTCATTATCTGTGTGGTGGTGCTCTGCATTACCAGGTGAGTCATGCCCCTACAGACACACACACACACACACAGACCGCACAAACAGAGCTTACTAATTAGACAGGGAGCAGGGTTTTTACATGTTGTGTATATCTGCGAGTCACAAGTGGGGCTCCCGTGCCGCGAGGCAACATCTGAAAGGTCACCTTGAGTGCACCACGGAGAGAAAGTGCCTTACCTTTCCCTGTGGACACACACACCACCACCGACACACACACATCACGTATGTAGAGGCAAGCTTGCACGCTTGTGTTTGAAGAGGCGTTTTGTATTCACGGGAGAGACCCACCGATGGTCACTCCCACCGCACACACACACACAAACATACACATACATACAGTATATACCCTCCAGCTTGTCTGCCTCCAGCTGACCTCAGCAATTTATGAATTTAATAAAAGATTTTAAAAGAGTTTTTGCCAAGACAAAACTGCTCCTCAGAGCAAAGGAGCATAGGAGGAGGAGGAGGAGGAGGAGGGATGGAATGCGAGTGCGAGGGGTTGTAAAGGGGGGCAGGGTGAGGGAGGGAGGGAGGAGAGAAGATAATGAAGGAGAGTGAGGATTCCAGCGCTGAATACGGCCACAGTACCATTAATGTGTCCTGCAGCTCAGTGATATTCATTTAAAGGAACAAATATTTTAAAAAAATACTTAACCGTTACAAATTCACATGCTATCATAAAGCTCTGCGTTGGTACACCGATGTCCAGTGAAGGAGCGCACAAGAACGAATGAATCCAAACACATGTCAGTTTTATTGTTTATTTTTGATTCAGGATCCCTATAAGTTTGTTACCGTGGTAACCACTGTTCTTCCGAGGGTCCACACAGTCAGCGGCTGGTGACTCACTCACCTCAGTGTCCTATCTCTGTTGGACAGACTGCACTATAGTTCATGTATGGTCATCTAAGAGGTCGTCTCTGTGTTACAACACAGTATATCCTGTACATACACACGGGTTAATGCACATAGTAGTCCTGTACATACTTAGCTTGTCCATTTTTCTATTCCTGCGTAAATACCTTGAGTGCAATGCAAATACAGAGTCTCGGAGGAGAGCCCCTGCTCCTTTACATCGAAAGGAGTCAGTTGAGGTGGTGGGCATCTGATTAGGATTCCTCCAGGCCGCCTCCCTTTGGAGATTTTCCGGCCATGTTCAGCTGGGAGGAGATCCCGGAGTGAACCCTGGGAACGCCTCGGGATCCCCCAGGAGGAAGTGGAAAAGTTTCTGACGAGAGAGACGTTTGGAATACCCTTCTTCATCTGCTGCCACCGTGACCTGACCCCGGATAAGCAGAAGAAAATGGATGGATGGATGAAATCACTGATATTAATAGGGCTGGTGCATTAATATGAATATTTATCCTGCAGAGCATTTCTATTTTCTTATGTGGATGCACCAATTATTTGTCACTTGCCTAGAGTAGGATTTAGAAGCGGCCCCTGCTCCCCGGCCTGAGAGAGCAGCAGTGGTTGAGTGAGCTAGACAGTCAATGAGGAGAGGGAACGACGTTAGCGATAACAAAGTAGTAAATCAGAGGAATAAAAAGTTATTCTCTATTGTTTCATGATGGTTACGTTAAAAAAAATAGACGTAAACACACCCACACCTCTGCACATCTCTGTAGGAAGATGCCGCATTGCTGAATTTTGTGAGGCACTTGTTTCACTTTTCCAAAAAGAAAGTCTGTCGTGTGGTTTATGTCTAATAGATGAAAATGCTGAAAAAGCCCTATCCCACAACATTAAAGGACTAGACAGAAATTCATGGATCTGTCACTTAATTTAGAGCCACTCCAAATAGTTATAGTTTCCTCCAGGGCCCAAGCTCCACCCCTCCACCTCCACCCGGGGCTATGATAATCCGTCAAGTAGTTTCTGCAGGATTGACAAGTCTGTCCAAAAAGCTTTATCCTGCAATGTTAAAAAAAAGTAGAAATAATTCCTGAATCCGTCCCTTTATCTGGATCCACTCCAAAAATTGAAAGGGTTCCTCCTCGCTTCATTACCAACCATGTACCAAGTTTTATGAGAAGAGGTGATGCTGACGCTCAGATTTTGAGGTGCACATAATTAATACTTTGATATAATTGTAATACTGAGGAAATACATTCACACATGCTGTATAGTGGTTAAATCACATAAGAGTGGACTAATAGCCTTGGTGGAGGTTCAGTATGTACTCCTAGAGCCCTTCTTTGAACTGATATCACGATATACATCAATCTAAACATATATTTTGGCTGAATTTGGGGATTATATTTTCAGCTGTGTTCATCTTTATGAGTTTTTGCAGCTGCATGACTGTAAGGGGATTGTAGGATTAGTTCTTTGGTAGTTTTTGATCTTTTTTTTTTTTAACCTTGTCCTTCAAGAAATATTTGAAGTCGTCATTGTTGTCTATTTTAACAGCGCTTTTCAAAGTGAGGTCTGAGGACCTCCAGGGGTCTTTGAAGGGTTTCAAGGGTGTCCCCAACGAAAAGGGAATAATTTATTTTCACTTTAATTCCATCCATTAGAAACACAACGACATGATATTTGACTATGGTGGTCGTATTTTTCATACACTTTTTGTAATTAAAAAAGAAAAAAATCATATCAGATAGGGGCCCTGGGACAAATATTTGCCAGATGAGGGTCCCAGGTCTAATGTGTGTCCTTGACCAGATAATGTTTGAGAACCACTATACTATAGAAACAGCAGCAGAATCTTACCATTACCATCCCTGAGTATCATAGCTAACCCCTACATGCATCTTCCCTGTACAGGAAGTGCCCACGGACCAACAGGATCAACCGGCAGAAGCAGAACAATGTCCACTTCAGTTCAGAGAACACCATGCGCGCCTCCACTCGACTTATCTGAGCCCAGACGCACCGGACAGTCCCCCTCCACTTTACGGAGCACTGTGGCGTTCTATGTTCCCCCTTGTAGGCCAACCCTGAAAATTAGGATCTGCTTCTCCTCACTCCTCGCCCTCTCTCCCAGTGTGAACTTTAAGAAAACCCAGGGAGGACGGTGGCACAGCAGAGGCAGAGCTGGCGCGCAGCAGTCAGTGACGATAATCATCAGTCGCCACCGCCGCCACACGCCCCTGTTGCAGATGTGTCTCCTTTACGCCTTGTCACTTCCACCCAGGGTTTTTCTGAAAGACTGAACCATGGGGTGTGGGGGGGGATGAGGATACAGAATGTGTGAGTCGATGTGTGTATGTGTGTGTTAGATGTGTGAGCTTTGGTAGAGGCAGGCTAGCCTGTGTCTGTCATTTCTAGATGAGGGGTTCAAGCAAATCGGCATAGTGCAAAGCAGGGTAGTGGGTTTTACATCAGGTGTGTGTCGTCCGGTCTGGGAGGGGGGTGGGGGGGTTACACGTGATGCCTTGCACCTTGTGTTATAGGAGACCTTTGACAGAGGGCACAATGTTACTATAGAGCTCTCTGTTCGGTTGTGACGATGACGTCAGCTTCTGTATGTTGGGTTCTATTTACAATAGTTATTACTACATTGTCTTGATGGGGTCATTTTTCTGTAACTGTAAATAAATAATTTATATCACGAAATGTAACCTGATGTGTCTGTCTTTATTTATGTGGTGTGATTAAGCAATGAAATGTGTGTAGATGGTATTTACTCACAATCATGTTCTCTATCATACAGAGAATTTAATGTCTTAATAATGTAGATCTATTATCTCTATAGTTCCATATATGTTAATAATCTTGTGGTCCAATCATACACAGTATAAATGCCACTAAAGTGATGGAACGAAACACATTGCAGTAGCAGTTCACCATGATTAGATGAAGAATGCATTTCTGAATTAGGTCATGTTCCCTTTCTCGGTGCTGGAATGTGTTTGTTTACTCGTGTGCTTAAAGAAACAGTTTACCAAAAAAAGGATAATTCACCCCCATGCCAGTAAAGTCTGCATTCTTATTCCATAAAAATGGCTTCACAGCAAAACAGCCATGCAGCATTCCCTTAAACAGCTGAAGAAGATGAGGATGAAGGAAGGTGCACCAGCTTTAATGCATGTGCATGCGGCACCAGATGAGATGAATGAGAACCTGGGATCTCTGCAGCCTTCCTCAGAGTTGCACTGAAGTTGGAGCTAATGCAACATTTTAAGATCTAGCTGATCTCATCTTGCGGCGCATGCACACACATTCATGCTTTTGCAGCTTCATTCATCCTACTATTAGAGGCTACAATTAAGATTTCAGCTTTTGAATAACTTATATTTGGGATTTTGGGGCCTCCTTTGAGTTCTCATCATCCTCAGTTGTTTCGGAGGATGTTGCATTGCTGTTTTTCCGTGACGTTCTATGTATTATAGACTAAAAACACTTCACCAGACTTTCCGTATGGAGGTGAGTGAATTATGACATTTTTGGTGGAACTGTTCCTTTAAACACACATTTGAAGTAACTATGACTCTATAACTGAAGCATTTTGATGCCCCTATTCCACAACGTTCAGAGAAATATTGCAATTTGTTTTTACTAGTTACCTCAATCATTACATTTGTTTTATACTGAACTAACTAAGCTTATAGAATGTGATGCATTCACAGATTAAACTCACCAATAGTAGAAGTAGTTAGAATTTGCTTCACCTTGACCAACAGTTCAAGTCACAAATGATACATGAGCAAAATTCATCTGAAAATATATAATATGCATAACATTCATGTGAGTCATTTTCAGCATTATAGGCCTGAAACAGCATTTTAAAGGCAGGCATTTGCTTTTAATGTGATAAATGTTGTATTTGAAGGCAACGCTATTTTTTACTGAGGTAAGGATCTATGTTCTTCCTCCACCATTGAAGCTTTGCATCTATTTAAAATGTTTTCAGGACTTTGTCTGCTGCTGGTCATACAGGACTAAAGATTATAAGGTAAGTAAAGAGCTCTGAGGTGTCTCTTGTAGCATCTAATATCAGTGTACATTCATATGATATTATTATTACCTTATGCTGTTTTATACCTATATCCTACATCTGGTGCTCGTAGTTCATTTACGGATCGAGATACTAATACAAAATATATAGTAAATGAATTATAGGTTAAGTCACTCAGCTGTATTAAAAACTGTAACATAAAGTTATGTACATAGTAATGCTTCACAAATTATAGTTTAGTGTTAGTTATATAATGAGATGGACCATATTGTAGGTGTTTCTTTTACTTTAAGTGATGCTAATACTGTTGTACTCAGATATGAATGTACGATCTTTACTTGTTATGGAGTATTTTCACACTAGGGGTATGAAACTAAATGAATGAATGAAATGTAGTTTAACTCAGCTTTTAATGACAGGTTACATTAAACACCACATGGTGTCGCTGTGTCAAGGAAAAGTTTGCAGTTGTCGTGGCCGAGTGGTTAAGGCGATGGACTAGAAATCCATTGGGGTCTCCCCGCGCAGGTTCGAATCCTGCCGACAACGTAATATTTTCTTAGTGTAGTCAGTAGTTTTAATGAGTATCAGTAATGAACCACATATATAAAGAAGTGAAGTAATTATAAATTATAAAATTTTAAAGTAATTATAAAGCTCAAAGTGAAACTTATACAGGGTGAAGGAGAACAGACAGATAGACTTCTACACAGAGAGATATGAGTTATTGTAGATTATAATAGATTATTATATTTTTATAGATCGACTTTATTTATCCCAAATTGGGAAAGTCCTGTGTTACAGCAGCCGAATAGGAAATGGTAACACATAGAGGATAACAATATAACAATCAAGACTAGTGCAATAACAAGTCTCAGGTGAAGTGGGTCAAATAAAATACATGATATAAATAAATAGATTAAGGGGCAATAGCTCAATAAAATAAAGGAGTGGTTCACAGCTTCATATATATACCAGAAAACAAAAACTGTATAACAAAAACAAAAAATAAAATGAACGAGGATAAAAGGAAAAAATGAAATAGTTCTATATATATTATGTGCAAAATTAAAATAGAAGACTATGAAATGTTGGAAAACCTATGAAACTGACAGAAAAACCACCAGAGGGTGGTCAGGATTATCCAGACTGGATAGTTTGTTCAGTGTCCTCGTCTCCTTCTGCAGTTTATCACCATCTCCATCCCCGTAGAGATCTATTCAGCCCCTGCATCACCAGAATGCTGTTCACTCTCTTGTTGTGCCACATGTCCACCATCAGTATGGTGGTCTCATCACTTCTGGCCGGAATGCATCACCCGATTTTACTGTTGTCCTCCAGGATGGACACAACCACATATTATTTAGTTATTCAGTGTACAGTCCTTCATCTGACTGACGTCATCTGTACCCTCATAATGCTGGTTTCATCAAGAAACCTGCAACCTGCATGCAAAGGCCTGCTAATGACGTACTAATCTAGATATACTTTACCTTCTGATAGAGCTCATCCCATATTGGACTCACGTTAACTCAAAGACAACTATTTAATGGGCAGAAAAAAGTATCACCATAAGGTGGCGCTGTGTTTACTGCAGAGTGAACAACCGGTAGTTGTCGTGGCCGAGTGGTTAAGGCGATGGACTAGAAATCCATTGGGGTCTCCCCGCGCAGGTTCGAATCCTGCCGACAACGTTGTATTTTTCACAGAGTAATCTGTAGTTTTACCTATTATCATTATTACATAAAGAAAGAAATACAATAATTATAAAACCTTAATGTCAAACTGATAGCAGGTACAAACTTCTATAATCAGCAAACTCCCAGCAAAGAAATGTTCTGCTCTTCTGACTTAACTTTGTTTACTTCACTAAAGACCTAAAAGAAATTAAATTAAACCTGATCACAGAATAAAACAACAACAACAACAAGAACAACAACAAAATAATAATAATAAAATAAAATAAAAAGCTAGAAAACATTTTAATTTTCTTTTGACTAAATATTCAAATTTGAGGTCCTGAACAAATTTGAAATTAAGTGAGTGCATTTACTCAAGTAGCTCAGCACTATTTCTATTCTACTTTAATATTTAAATGTTAGTTTAAACTTCTGTTCCATTTTATTTGACAGGAAAATGTTGTTCAGTATAGGCTATTTTACTTTTTACTCAGCTTCCTTTTGTTTGACAGATAGTTTAATGATTCTGATTTTGTTCATGGACAGTATGTGCATTGTCCCAAAACAAGTTGGCACAATGTGTAAACAACAAATTAACAGCAAAATGCAGAGGAATATTTTAAGTGTGACTTGTAGTAGTGAACCTCCTCACATCCTGTTTGTGAATGGTTGAGTCTTCAGAGGAAGCTCCTCCCATACTCAGTAATGATACTATTACCTGTTACCAGTCAACCGCTTTACCTGTGGATTCGTCCAATCAGGTGTTTTTGAGCATCAACAACTTTCCCATTGTTTCGTTGCTCCTGTCTGAACTTGTTTGAAACATGGTGCTGGCATCAAACTCAGAATAAACATATAGTCACAAAAATCAGTGAAGCTGAAGAGCTAAAAAACATTAAATGTACTGATTTTGTTCTGTTTTTCGTTAAGCATATGGCAAAAAGGATTAGCAAATGTGTTTAATGATATTTTACACAGCTTTTCAACTGTTTTGGGATCAGGATAAAAACCATTTAAGGATTGCATCAGTAATCAGTAATAACAATTCATACACTAATTATTCTGCTTCATGAGTATTTGTACTTTTCATACTTACAGTACGGTAATTTCACAATGTGATATTACTGCTATTAATAAACTAAATAAATGGTTGATTATTTTCATTTAACTATCATTTTTAAAACACTGCTGATTCACCTATGAGCCATTCACTTACAGAATCAGTTGATGTATCTGTTTATCTACAGCCATAAGAAAGGACACCTTCCAGCCATTTAATCAACCATGTTATTAAAACATTTAAAGTCACGTTGTTATTAGAAACACCACAATACCTTTCTAATAAGGGAAAGTTAAACACAGTAAATTCATATTGACTATGATTTCACGATATGCAGCAGCCTTAATGTGGGGGATCTGAAATAAGCAGCCTCTTTTTTCCTTTCTATTCTCACCTGCAACAACAGTCCTGTACTCAACCTCCTCAGAACTAGTTCAAGTTCAATCTTTCAAGTCTTGTGTCATGTATTTTATGTTAAGTGTGTCATAATCACTGGCCAAGCTGAGCCTTGAACTTCCGGTTACTAGATTTCAGGGGGGAGGATGTGCAACACATTCCCTTGTTTAGCAAGAAAAGATGCATCCCTCTTATTAACGTGACATCTCTCTGCATTCCACCGCGGTCCCTATTACGTCCAGGTGCAGACTCAGACATCACCCTACCCCAACCTGGGCCTTTAACTGATAAATCATTGAGAATAAATCAAATCTGAAGGAAGATTTCTGTTTGCTCCGTTTTTTATAGCCTTCCTCACATCCCTGCTACGTGCTGCTGATAAGCTGATAAGACTTCTTGTAGAATGTTCCTTATATATGTTCCTCGTGTTTTTTCTGTGCTGATATCAGACTGTGTCTGAGTCACTCATTTGCTGCTAGGAATTTGCACCAATTTCACTTCAAGTCTCAAACAAGCCTGGCTTTGTGATTCAAGGTATCATAAGGTTGGTTTATGACTGATATTCAGATATCTGATGCCATACTGTATTAGGCCACGATAACATCTGACCTATTTCATGTTTACTCATGAAACTTATTTACTTTTGGGGTGTTGGGGCCTATTTCACTGTGTATACAGTATGTCAGTTCAGTTGTGGGTGAGAAATGCTGTATACTGTAGCTTTCTCTCCCTCCTGCACATCAGTGAGCATATATTTAACTGTATACTAATGTTTTCCACTATGTCCATCTGGGATAAAATGGTACAAAAAACACTAACTAGGATCAAACTAGATAAAAACAGTAACAAGGGAAAAATCAGTATCTGTCTGATACTCTTTGGAGGACACAGGATGGGGGGACGTAAGCCAAGCTGCCAGTAAAATTTAGCTCATCTTTTTTCTCTGATAATTTAGATCCAGAAATCCACTGATTATAATCCTTCATCTGGTTGAAAGATACAGTTATAAACAACCAAAGATCTACTGAGAGATGGTGGCATGACTTGAAACAGTGTGAAAGCAATTGGCTGCAAATGTTGAAATATCCAGCCATCTGTCCGACAGCCTGCTCTTATAGAAAATTCTGTTTGTTCTGGTGAAACACGCGACTCCTCATCATGTAAGTGGTTTTTATTTAGGTTGCAACAATCAGATATCTGATTTCATGAAGATTAGGCTACAACATCATCTTATGAGCTCAGTATACAATTACTACAAGGCTTTTATTAGCTCCTCTAAGGAGGCTAAATGATCAGCTCAGTGTTTTGTTTGTTTGTTTGTTAGCAGAATTACACAAAAACTACTGGACAGATTTTAGTGAAATTTGGAGGGAGGGTCAGTCATGTGACAGGAAAGAGTCCATTAAATTTTAGTGTGGATAAAGGGGCGGATCCAGGAGTTGTTGTTTTTTTCTGTTTTTAACACTGCGTGATCAGGCTTTCTTCACCCTATACGTCTATTACACATAAACTACCAGACAGATTTCAATCAGGAGAAACTACAAAGAGGAACAAAAGCATGAGACAATTAAAGTCATATTAAACTTATTGTAAACAGAAGTATAGTCTTTGGCGCTTAGACCCTGGCAGGAAGTAGATCACCAAGGGAAGCCTCTGATCCATTAGGTACTTCCGGTATGAAGGAGACTTCCTCCCAGAGCTTTTACACTGGTGGTGGTGAGGAGAGGAGCTTAATGTTAGGATGACTTCATGAAAGGAACTCCTGATGGGAGGATCTGGTTGGAGGTGTCCAGGTGTCCCGGGTTGAGGTGGTGAAGGGGTGGAGGTGGGTTGCGGATCTTGCCGTACTGAGATGACAGCGGAATGACAGCAGAGACAGAGCATATTTAAAATTTGAAAGCTTTCGAATGATTGGCTGACAGGAGAATGTGACAGGTTGTGATTGGATAAGAGGAGAATGAGGTATTAAAGCCTAGAATAGCAAGAAAGAGCTTATGATTTAGAGAGATAGTCTTCCTGACTGAATTTTCACCAAGCTTCATTTTCATGAAACTCGCTAACAGGGTTGTTCGTGTAGCGAGGAAGGACTGGATCCAGATAAAGGGATTGATTCAGGATTTTTTTTCTTCTTTTTTTTCATTCTTAATCGAGAGAACCAATCAGTAATTCTGGATCATGAATTATTCATTTGTCAAATTAGTAATTGGAGAGCATGTTTTCTTTCCCTCCGTGTCACCTCTCACACTCTGTACCCTGCAGCCACGCCTCTATCTGTGTACACAGTCTGCAGCGTTCCCAGCAGACCCCGTCAGAGTAATCCTGTCAGTTTCCTGTCTTCTTCTGCTGATTTCAACACAAATCCAATGAGCCCGAGGCCAGGGAGGAGTAGGAAGGAAATTTCTGGGAATGTCTGAGTATCTCCGCTCATCTGAGGTCAAGGAATGTGGTGAATACTATCTCTAATATACAAACCACAGTGGATTTGGCTTTTTCTTATTCAGAAAAAGTTTGAACATGTTAAATTGAGACAGGGAAGTGACAGTAGTAGTAAAACATTGTCAGCTGGGCTGGAAGCAGCCAATTCCCACCTCGTTTCCAAAAACTAAAGGAACACTTTTAACTGAATGGTTGAACCATTTTGAACTTTGCAGGATTCCATTCATCTCTCTGTCATGGTTTTAGGTTTTCAGTTCAGTGTTTCCTGCTTTATTTTGAAGGTTTCACCCTGATGTGACATGTTCTGTTTTAGTTTTCCCACCTTCGTGATAAGTTGATGAGTTTCACATGTCCTGATCAGCCCTCTGTGTAAAAAAAAAAAGAAGACATAAAAAGAACATAAAAACAGAATAGAAAATTAACATCAACACGATAATAACACTAAGTGTAGACAGAAAAGCAAACAAACAACAGCAGACTTAAAGAGTGAATACTGAACTTATATTCATTAGGTGGCCTGAAACAAATGTCCACATGAATAATAATTTTGCTCTGTAACAGCTGGATGTCATGGTCAACAGTTTACTGATGAATTTGTAAGTCAGCTCAACATTTGTGCATTTACAACTCGTTTCTCCTACAGTCACATTTCAAAATAAAATCGGCTACAGGATAATTAAAGTCCTGACCAGGAAACTGAACATTAAAAGGGCGACAATGAACCCAACTCTATTGAAATTGCTTCACATACCTATGACACGAGTTCTTCTTGAATATTCCACAGTGTATAAACATACATATAGAATATTTAGGAAATTTTCGAATTCTTAATTTCTTATTGGTTATGCATAATATTGTTTCAGAGTTTTATAATGAATCATTTATTTTTCCTCATGCATCATCCTTTGCAACAAGTGTGTGTTGCACTGTGGTGGCAATGATACAATAATTGCTTTGAGAGCATATGCAAGGAATTGTGGGATATATTTGAATTATTATTTCTAATGATCATAAAACAAGCTGTTTGTCGAAGGTAACTGCCCACCTTGTCTAATGGTAAAGTCTGGCCATACATTGATGAACATTGTGATCAATCTACATTTTATTATGGTTTATTATATTATTATTACAACAACCAAATAATTCCCCGTACACACATTCCCAGCCCAACACCTACTGAGCAGATATTCACTGAGCTTTGGAATCTGACACTCAGCTAAGAAATGCTGCTCATCTAGCTCCTTATCATTTCAGGCAGCATGTTTGAACATGCAGGCTTGTTCTCCAAGACTTTCAAAATATAGATCATGCACATACCTCTGATTTATAAACATCTCCTATACCAGTGGTGTAGAGAGAGACAGGCCAAATCACACCATTTTTGCTGGAAGCCACGCGGCTGTCTTTCAGGAATCCACACTTTGGGAGCCATCAGGCTGAATGATTGGCCAGGAGAGCCCTCACATTGATTTCACAATCAACTAACTGCTCCTCAACTCCTTTGCCAGAGACAGATTGGCCCATTGGCTTCAAAATGAATGGCGGACACATTAAACCGTACACACTCAAATGAAGCACACACTCACTCACTCACGCATTTTGAAGGAGTGTAAAGCTCAAACACCTCAAAAATGGCCCATTAACCTCACAACTGAAAGTATCACAGAATGACACACCTCAGAAAACACACACACACTCCTTCTGTAAGGCCACGTTTAAGTGAGTGCGTGTCTAACACACGCTGGCCTGTGAAAAAAGGGTCATTCAAAGATCCATCACCATCTGTTTTTTTCCCAGCATGCCATTTCCTCCTCTGTGGGGGCCTTTAATTTAGTGACAAAATGGTATTATTGCTTCTGTCTTTCCCGCTGCGCGACCAGACATCCAGTCTGAGCCTGTTATCCTAATCAAACACTGATAGGCATCCCATCATATCATTGTAGGTATGACCACCTGTGAGGGACCTTCGATGGTGATGTCAAGTATTAGGAGTCCAATTTAAACACCAGGAGTGAACGACTGACTCTGAAATAGAATTCTTAAACACAGCTGGTGGATGAGTGTTTTGGAAAACAAAATCCATCCTTCACATCCAAAATATTTAGTCGTTTTGGCCTCGACTGGTTTATTGTATGCAGAAAAATGTATTGAAGCAATACTTTAGATTTAGTTGTTTTCTGTCAGGTGTGTTGTGCAGGTAGGTAGCCTCCAGCTGCTAGCCTCCAGCTGCTGGCCTCCAGCCGCTGGCCTCCAGCCGCTAGCCTCCAGCCGCTGGCCTCCAGCTGCTGGCCTCCTGCTGCTAGCCTCCAGCTGCTGGCCTCCTGCTACTAGCCTCCTGCTGCTAGCCTCCAGCTGCTAGCCTCCAGCTGAGATGAGGAGCAAGCTACACAGATAACTCCACCATTCGCCCTTTTTCTCTTTCAGACTTGCAGTTTGCAGCACCAGTCACTGGAGGCACGTCATGAGATTTCACAAAACTTCCTCTGGAGCCACAAAAAGGCTTCATTCATGTTTTCATGCCTCCCGCCAAAGGGGGCATATGGGTTACCCTGGACCGTCCATCCATTCGAGGGTGTGTTCCATCCCCATCTCCTCAAAAACCAATGGAGAGAATTCTATTAAATTTCCCACATTCTTTGAAGGGACCCTAAAGGTGTGCATCTCATAATTGCTTTTTCAACTTGCTTACTTTTTTTTGTTTTGTTTACATTTTTAGGCACATTTGAACTGAGGAGATTTTTATTCTGCTATTGCTCTGCTGTGATAGAGGTAATCGTCAATCAGCATCAACACACACTGAGTTTTTTCACTAGCGGAGGCGTCCGTGTCCTAGGAGACAAATTTTCTAGTTTCACATATTCAGTAATATTCACAGAGACCTGTAAACAGCCTTGTGCAAAAACAGAAAGACTGGAGCATTTTTCTCTCTCGCTGTAATACTCAAATTTAAAACTTTATCCACATAAAATCAAACATGTTTACCAACTTCATAGGACGCTGACGGTGTGAACAATGTTAACAATATGACCTACTGTACAGTTTTTGAATCCAGTGGTGCTTTTTGAGGCTTTAACTCTGTCTGTGTCAATGAGTCGGCATTTTCAGGCACAGCTGATGTTGACTGGCTAATTAAACCTCCAATAAGCTTACCCTTCTGTTCTGATTGGCCCATTAATGCTCACTAATGCTCACTTTTTGGCAACTAAAACCTGTCCTTTTTAACTGAATAGACCCTCAAGAGGAAACTAGACCTACTAATACTACTGCTACTGCTAGTAATGCTATAATAAATATTCAGTAGTAAGAAAATAAGCACTACATCTTAGTCTGACTTCTCTCATGGAGCTGTTTATAATGTCGGCCATTTTGTCTTTCTTTCAGCATGCATATGACCCTCCATTGACTCTAACTCTCTATTCAGTATTAGATATATATACACAGTATATATTAGTGTATAATATCTTTATTTTTACATCATCTTGTCTTCATCTTTTCTATGTGAAGCATTTTACAACAGTCCTTTTGTAAAGTTCTGAACAAAGTATGAGTCCATTATTATTACAGTCTGTATGGTTCTTTAGTTTTGTATTGAACCCAGGACCTACAATGTAACTACATACTGCATCCTGACCGTAGCTAAAAATGCAGACAGTTGCCGTCCATGTGAGTATTTCCTCTTGGATATTATAACGTCTCTGTCTGTGAGAGAAACCATCATTAAATTCCATGGAGTTTGCCTCGAGGTGTTTCACTCGCATTCTTGAGTCCTCATGAAGTGGGAACATAGACAAACATTTACCCCGAAACCACATAGCAGAGGATGAGAACCACGTCTTCATCTTCCTGTTCCAAGGGATGCAGTTAGCAATGACAACGACTCCCTAGAATGTAAAGGTGGGAAGAAAAAAAAGAGAGAGAGGGATTGTTCCCAAACAGGATAAAATGTTAAGGCTCTCCACCTGTTTGAATTTTAGAGAAGCACTTGAGTAAATCAAAAGAAAACAAGTTTGATTGCTTTCAGGAACAGAAAAATACATATGTTGATGCAAATGGTTCTGAAATCAATTTACACTCGCATAAGATTGTTGTTTCACACTCAAAAAAAACTTGTTCATCAACCATTCCTACAGCGATACCACACCCCCGGCTCAAGCACCTCCAGGAAGGTTTCCCAGGCCGCAAAGCTCTTCTCAATGATGCGACTTGCAGCGGCATGTTTGATGAAGTGGTAGAGCTGATGTTTCTGTGGCAGCAGCTTTATTTGTTTCTGGAGACTTGTTACAGTTGAAGACTTCATTTTAGATTTTTCTTCTTTCTTTTTTTTTTACACCAAAACAGAACATTTGTTGAATTGAGAGTAACTGTGACTACAATCAATGAAAAGAGGGAATAAGATAATGGAATGGAATGAATCATAGTCACAAATATCAGAATATGAATTATGAAAACTTTTGAATTTTGCTCTGTTTTGCAGAGGTCTAACACCGACAGACTGAACTGGAATAAGTACACCATGCACTTACATGTCCTGGCCTCCAGAGGGCAATTTCTTCAAGCTGATTTATAAAGATGTCCATGCACCAGTTATTTTTTAAAACTCATTCTCTACCAGCTTATCGGCACGACATAATTGTTTTTGTTGCACATTCTCTGATAGATAAGTGTGGTAACGTAAACAGCAAAAAGGATGGCTTACATAAATCATAGGTGTTGTTTCAAAACAGGCAAAGGAAAGACGACATTCCATGACATAACACATACAGTATGTGAAACATGTATCAGACCATTTGGAACACTGGAAAGATTCAGGAAAGCAGAAGATACAGGGAAAGGAAAGGAAAGGAGGGATAGTTGGAAGAATGACAGGATGGGAGCATCATGTCATTCCCTCCACTCTATGCCTGTGGTGAAACTGGGAAAAGTCAGAGTTCAAGAGGTAGGAACGGGAGGTCACTTTCATGTTGACTAGAATGTGTGTCTCCATGGAGAAGTAGGAGAGGAGGTAGAAGCGCCGAGGTTTTGAATTATGGGGTAAGAAAACGTACTTTTGTGCGAGAGTGGATCTAACACTTCCACTCTACTCTGACAGCTTTGAAGCTTGTTGAGAGAGTAACCTTAAAGAAGAGGTGCTAGTTTTAGATGTTTCCATGGGAGAATCTGTCAAGAGCGCCTCTACCTACATGTATAGCTGCTGAAAAGAGAGAAAAATGGCAGACTGGGATGGCTCTCTGCAGAGCATACCTCCCCTGAGGCCAAACAATCCTGTCTGTTTAGCTTGCTTGGCCCATGCCTCAGCCCCACACAAGGTTTTGTGGAAATCGGTTTGGTAGTTTTTGCGTAATTGGGTGAAATATTGAAAAACACCCTTAATCTGAATGAACAATGAACCCAAAATCTAATGGGTTCTCTCCTGAACCATCATTCCACTAAGTTTCAGGAAAATGTCAAGCAGCAAAAACATGGAGGGAAAACATAACCTCCTTGGCAGTGATAACTATTTCATTTTAAAGAAATCGTTTGATAGTTTTCTTTCTTTATTGGCAAGAATTGGTTCAAAAGAATGAAGAATGACTGTCTTCTATGTATGATTAATATAACGCTGCATCTTGCAGCTGCTTAGCTTAGCTTAGGTGAGCACAAAGACTGCATGCATGGGGTAAAAGCCTTGGTCTGTCTGAAGCAAATGAAATCCACCTTCATGCATCTCTTAAACTCTCGAATCAACATATCTTGTTTGTTGAATCAGAAAAAAAAAGAGTTGAAAAGGAAGGAAGCCTTTGCACCTGGTCAATAAATAGTCTGGCCCACACCCCTAAAAAAACCCAAATGAGTCATTTCTCCTCCTTGGTTTTGGTACTGATTAAACAATGAGATAAGGTGAATGAGCAAGCTTATGTGGTGCTGGTTGGCACCTTTTGATATAGAGGCTGTATCCTGAGCTCTGTGCTAAGCTAAGCTAAGTGTGTCCAGGCTACAGATTTTAACGAACACATTTGTTAAAATATGGAGCTCTTCCTCTGCAGATATGAAGGCTTCAGAGCTTGAAACACTTCATCAAACACTAAAATAACAGCACAAAGTAAAAATAAATGCCTTAATTAAAGTGGTTTGGACTGAGGAGGACTGCCAACATATTTTAATGCTGCTCTAAGGTGTGTCTTTTTCCTGTGTGCATATCAGTAGCTGCACAAAGACTAATCTCAGTTTAAGGGCGTGATTATTTTGTATTGATTTTATATGATGGATGAGCAAGCCTTTACCATATCAGGCAAAATCCAATAAAAGCCAGGTGTTGTCTTGAATGCTCTCTATGGTCAGCACTGATAACATAGATTCTTGTCATAGTTTAGGTTTTCTGCAAGGGAGTCAATCCCACTGATTTAACACACTTGCTTCTCTCCTTTTATGGGGAATACATCCAGGCACTGTTTTTATTAGATTTTACGTGTTAGATCGAGTGACTGTGATTTAAATATTTACAACGACAGAGAGAACGATTGAGAGCAGCCAGAGATTCATGTCAGGGCACAGATGAGCTCATTGTTGAATCAGGGATTTCCACATTTCCATGTCAGTCTGCCCCATGCCATGACACCGAGCTCAAAAACAAGAAGGGAGAGGAAGGAGGCTCCCAGAGGGGAGCACACATACACAGGAGAAGATATGCTCCAGGATTCATCTCAGTGGAAAACAATTCTGCTACAGTATGTTCCTGAAACACATGAGAAACACCAGCCTGTGGTCTGAAACACATACAGTACATTATGAAGGGATCCTGTAGCCTACAATCAGGTACAACACAAAAAAACAACACACCAGCGGGTACAGTAATCAAAAGTAGCCTCACATATTTTTTGCAAATGCAGGCATGCATGCACAAAGTGAAACTGTTGGCAGTCACATGACAAAACTGACAAACAGGGAAGGACACACACACACACACACACACACATACACACTCACACACACATACACACCAGCTCTACCTCTATTCTGTAAATAGGGCTAGGCATGCACGGTTTCCATAACAACCACGCCCCTCCCTTTTGGCTTGCAGGGGAGGTGTTTTGAAAGTTCACAAGTGTGTGTGCGCCTCTGTGTATGTGTGTGTGTGTGTGTGTGTGTGTGTGTGTGTGTGTGTGTGTGTGCGCACAGAGACAGACAGGGGCGTGGATGCCGAATCAAGTCTCAGAAGTAAATCAGCCTGCCTGTAGTTCCCAGCTGCAGCAAGTGTCAGCAGCATCAGAGAACCAGTAGAAACACTACCCAACTCTCTGTTCAGGTGAGCTCCTCCATTAACGCGGGACATTCGACCACCTGTGAACCATGGAAGAAGACGCGCCCCGCGCCGAGGCCAGCAGCGTCTCCAGCAGCACCCAAGCCATCCCGCAGCGGTCCGAAAACACGCCTGAGCCCGAGCTCCTCATCCCGAGCTTCAGCCCGTCGTCGGCCCCGTCCTCACCGACCCCGACCGGCACCCTCTCCCGGCTGGGCTTCAAAAGCCCGACCAGCCCGACCGCGGCCGCGCCGGGCAGCCCCGTCGACCGCGGCCAGGTGAGCGCAATCACCGTGGTGGCGCTGCTGGACAAGCTGGTCAACATGCTGGAGGCGGTGCAGGAAAACCAGCAGCGGATGGAGCAGCGGCAGGCCGACCTGGAGGGCGCTGTGCGGGTCGTGCAGGGGGACGTGACCCGCCTGACGAAGACCCACGTCAGCACCTCCAACAGCGTCAGCAAGCTGCTCGAGCGCTCCCGCAAAGTCAGCGGGCACCTGAAGGAGGTGAGGGAGCGCCTGGACAAACAGGCGGTGCAGGTGAAGAAGCTGGAGGCCAACCACAGCCACCTGCTGAAGAGGAACCACTTTAAAGTGCTCATCTTCCAGGTGAGGGATTCATGGCAGCACTCAGTGTCTGAAAGGTGCTTCATTATTACAGCCAAAAAAATGTAGCATGATGGAGTTGGGATTTTAAAGGGGCAGTGACAGGATGCTCCAAAGTCTGAGATAACCCTGGTGATGTCATAGTGATGTCATCAGGGTTATCTTGTTGGGCCTGAGACATAATAATAATCTTTGCCATGGAGGCCATGTTTACCTGGAGTTGGAGGAGGTTATGTGATTGGTGCTTTTTGTTTGTTTGTTTGTGTATCAAAGCAGGATAAATCAAAAAACTTTGAATGGACTTGAATTAAATTTTGTGTAAAGGTGGGCCCTGGGGAGGGGGGAGGGGAACAGGTGATTAGATTTTGAGGCTTATCAGGAAGATGGTATGGATCAAGAATTTTTTATTTTTTTACAAATCCTACAATGGCGACACCATGGCCCGCCCCACTCTGTCTCTGATTGGCTTGATATGATGACGACGTTTCTCATGTAGCCTAAGCTTTTTCAGTGAAGGTTTGAATCTCGCCACAACAAGCCAATCAGGCAGAGTTTACTCTGTACATACACATACAGTGTACATTGGCTTGACGAACGCATGCTTGCTCCGATTGCCCTGGTTTCACCTTTGTTTGTTTGTTGTTGTTGTTTTGTTAGCAGTATTACACAAAAACAACCTGACGGATTTTTGCAAAACTGGCTGTGCCAGAAAAGAACACATTACATTTCGGGTTGGATCCAGGATTTTTCTCTCTCTACTCTATTTAACATTGCTAGGTATCGCATTTTTTTCTTAAAATGTAACCTTACTGTGTAAAAACTGCTGAACTGATTTCCATTAACTTTGTGGAGGGCTGGGGGCGTGTGTCTCCTACGAGTCCCTCAATTCTAAGACTACACCTTTTGGGTTCAGGCGTGTTATACTTTCATATTTGATATTATAATTAAATATATTTGCATCAGTAACTCTTCTTGGGAGCAGTGTGTGCATACGCCCTTTTTGCATTCATATTTGACTGACTGCAGCGGTGGGTGTGTTTGGATGTGAAAGGTGATACGCTTTACAGCAAGTCATTATTAAGAAATGTGCGTTCCCCTCGAATAAGACCAGTGTGCATTATTTAAAAATGTTGAATATGATTTGGTTTCTATTTGTTAGTTAGGGTCTTGATTTTCCCACACATGGATGTAAGACTTTTCCTTCTCGTGCCCTCTTTGGGTGTGTGTGTGTGTGTGTGTGTGTATGTGTGTGTGTGTGTGTGTGTGTGTGTGTGTGTGTGTGTGTGTGTGTATGTGTGTGTGTGTGTGTGTGTGTGTGTGTGTGTGTGTGTGTATGTGTGTGTGTGTGTGTGTGTGTGTGTGTGTGTGTGTGTGTGTATGTGTGTGTGTGTGTGTGTGTGTTATGAAGAAGGGTGTGTCTGGGAATGGAGCTACTGGATAATAGAGGAGGACTCAGACTCTGACTTTGACTAGATCTGTTTACACCCCACAGTCATAATTCAGACAGACAGATAGCTTTTGGATGGATTTACTTCAACTGTCACACCACACCTCACTCTAAAAGAAGTGATAAACTTCACAATATCATGTGGAGTATCCTGACACGACCCACCTCTCACTGATCTAAGGTATAAAAAAAAAATTAGTTCATAACTTTCCTTCAACGCAGCATGTGAGAGATAGAGCTTCACTTTAACCTGGATTCCTGACATGCAAATATAAGTTTGCAATATGAGTTTATTGGTGGCACTGCAAGATGACCCGAAAATGATCACATCATGGTCTCTGAGTATCGTGCATGAATGAGTGCATGTTTTTTTTATGTGTGTGTGCGTCTGACTGTGTGCCCAGGCAGCGAGGGGGGGGGGGGGGGGGGCATTGTTGACACAGGCAGAACCTATGAGAGCTCTTAACCACCGTTGTTATCTGGTTTCCCAGTTACTGAGGCTCTGTTGTGCAAATGCAACAGGTGCCAAGAACCTTACAGTGCACAAGGCGGCTCCGCTGATCGATCTGATCGAGCCCCAGTCAGTTTTTATTTGCTGGAAGGGAGTGTCCTGACGGTGCTGCATTTCCTACCAGCAAATATTTTTCTCTCCCTTCTGTGCATCATGCGAATGTGTTTGACTTGTGCTTTGTATTTAACCGCTATTATATTAACAATGAGAGTTTGGTGTACTTAACATGTGACCGTGATTGTCGCTCACAGACCTGACTTCTGCTGAGTGGAGACTTTTTTCCCCTCTTGTCGTACTCAGGGCTGAGCGTTAGTGGGTGGGAGAAGCAGATCCAGGTATGCTCTCAGGGGCGTGTGTTTACAGCGTGTGTTTGCGTGCAGCTTGCCCATTGGATGCCGATCTGTCGGGTCAGGTGTATGCAGTTACAGAGCTGCTAAATGAGACTTGGCCTGCCTGAGGGGAGCGGGAAATAAAAGACCTAAGAGCAGCCCTTGTTCCTTCTCCTCCCTGAGCTTGTGTCAACTCCCTTCTGTGTCCGTCACTATCTGCCTCGCCTCATCCTCCTGTTCGCTTCGGCCTTTCTCTCCATTTTTCTAGTGTTGTGCTCTAATGTTCTTGTCTGTTATCTTTGGGTTTATGATTAAATGGATTTAGCCTTTTATACAAACTCCAGCTTCCACGTGGACACGTTTTTTCTCTTTGCCTGAACCACCTGTCCTGATTCCCTGAAACTGCCTGTAAGCACATGTTGTGCGCCTCACGCTACTCTTTGATAAAGCACATTTGCTGAACACCCAAGAGCCGAACTCTCCATACCAGCCCTGTGGCTATTGGCCGAGGGGCCCCTCCTCCCTCCGCTCCCTGCTTGACAAAATTGATCCAGAACACTCATCACTCTGTACGTGCCAGCTGAGGTGGAAACAAAGAGGGCTTCTGGGTAAACGCCACTGTTGCACAGAGGAGGGGTCTATACCAGCTCCATGATTTGGCCACTGTTGGATCAGAAATGACAGTGCTTTCTGCCGCTCTGCTGCGTTCCTGTGCATAACGAGAATTAATGAGGACTTAATTACCGCTGATTGGGCCTTGTTTGTTTGTTTTTTGTGCACCAGTGCCTTTCCTGTCTGCACATGGCCCTCCCCTCTCCAGGCCTTTTCTCTAGACACACAAACACTCACTATTCCCAGCCATGTGAGATCTCAGTGTCTACAGTGTTTTGATGATGACTTTTATTTGACTGTAATGGCAGATATTTTCTTTTTCTATTGTTTGTCACGCAAATTAATTTCAAAGCTCATTACCCGATCAGCAATCACCCAGACATCCTCAAACCTGTCTTACTTTCATCACGGTGGTCTGTTACCTGAAATATGATGCATTTGGAATGTCATTTCCTGCGACGGACTGCATTTATTTCAGAGTGCATCTTGATATCCCCTTCTGGGTTTATTTTCCAAGTGGAATTTCACCATAACAAACAAGTCAAACCCGGTGCCATATTGAACAAACTATCAAAAAGTGTTCATATTGCATTGCAAGGCAAGAGAAACAAGTTTCCCAGCCAAACTAAACACAATGACTGCAGCAAGATATGGCTTGTAGATGCTGTGCTGTAGGGGCTGTGATGGCATTCGTTCTTTACAGAAAATAAACACGTGTTTAGCGGTTCTAATAAGTTAAAATGATTCATTGTAAACTGTCACATCATTCAGTGCAGAGAATGCTTAAAGGTTTAAGGGTTTTGAGTGATTGGCTTAAGCTCTGTCAATGCCCATTTTTGCTTTGCCACCAATCTTCCATAGAGCTTTTGTATATCGACACTTGACCAAAGGTTATGACATAATCATTTCTTTCAGCAGCAGGAAGTAAAGGCTGTTTTTCCAGGCTCTGTTCAGGCTCTAAGATGGAGGACATACTGGTAATTCTCGGCCTTGCCCCAAGCTGATACCTCTAAACTCTTGAGTCAAAAGACGATAAGTAATGGTCTCATAAATAAGTTGTGTTCTGCTATGTCAGGTCCGTTTTGGGAACATTTTACGCCTGCAAATCAAATGTGACACAGCTTTAACCTCGAGAAAAAGGCTTTAAGCCGAAGAAAGAGCAGGAGCGCGAGCTCAGAAGTCTGGAGTTGAACTTCAATAAAGAGCACTAATTCAATAGCCTCTTTCCAAACAATAAATGCTCAGGGGTACTTTAGTTATTTGAGTGTAATTGTGGTTGCGTGTGTTCAGTGCAGAATCCTCCAGTGTAAAATCAGATCCATCTCCACAGGTTGGAGCAGGCCACTGGCTGTAGGCTAAAGCTGGGATTTGTTTTCTGCATCTCTCGACCAGGTGATATATTACACCAGTTTATAGCCCAGAGCAGTTCTAGCTGTTTCAGTGCATCCCAACATGGCTCCGCATACTATTGAGCTTCAGCCCATATAAAGTAACATGGTAGTTAACTCAGTGCAATAAGACTAGTTATTGTAGCTTACGCAGCAGATGCCACTAAGAAAATAAGGATCAATTACAAAAAGAAGTATACTTCAAGTTCATTTTTTAAGTATACTTGAGTAAAGTTCAAGTCATTTTCCAAGTATACTTTATGTTGTAAGTATACTAATATCAATGCACTAACATCATACTTGCAGTTCTACTATTTTAATGCTTCTTTGGACTAAATCGGCCCATTTTTTAGTTTACAAAAGTTTACTTTTAAATATACTTTAAGTGTAAGAGTATAAACGTTGACTACGCAACTTGTTTACATTTAAGTTTTATTACCTCTGCCAAGGGAGGAGGTTACGTTTTTGCTGCCATTTGTTGGTTTGTTTGTGAACAGGATGAAAGAAAAACTAACCAACGGATTTTGATGGAATTTTCAGGAGATGTCGGAAGTGGCCCAAGGAGGAATCGATTAGATTTTGGTGGTGATCCGGATTACCGTCTGGATCCAGGAATTAACTAAAGAACTAAAGTTTATGAAAATACACTTCTGAGTATACTCACAGTAAACTACTAGTTAACTACTGTTTTCAGTATTCCACCCAAAGCTTACTTGTTATAAACTTGAACATGTAAGTTTATAAGATGGTATGAAAAACATACTGGAGTACTACCTCAGAGAAGCCAATATGTGTGAAACAAGTATTTAATAGGCTACTCTATGAAAAGAGCAAGTACAACTACAAGCCAAATATACTTAAACTTTCAGTATAATGCAATATATTATACTTTCATTAAGTAGATCTCAGTCAAAAGATTAAGTAAAACTATAGTCCAAATATATTTAGAGTTGTCAGTGTACTTGTCAGTATAAGCCAAGTATACTTAAGTATAATTTTGTTAAGTATATCTCTGGTAAGTACATAAACACTAGACCGAAAGTATACTCTCTTATTTTTAGTTTAAAAGAAGTATGCTGATAGAACACTTGAATAAACTCCTTTTTTGTAAGGGTTGGCACAAACAGAAGTCCAGTACTCATGATCAGATGAAAAAATATCACGTGACACAGTATTTTACATTTATTTTTGCTGGATTTAGCCTGCAGGACTTCATTACGTTAAATCAGTTCTTCTTAGTATCAAGTAGAGTAAGGGATTATGATTTAAATGTATTAATTACTTTGACATTTAGACAGATTGGTTTGCTGTCAGGAGTTGGATAGGACAGTAGATGTCACTTCTGTGTCTGTGCACAGAGACGAGGCCCAAGACGTGCTAAAGCCTCGACTCATCAGGCCAACGGCCGGCTGTCGATGAGTGTCTGTGGCCCTAGTTTTGCAGTGTGTCCCTTACTGTTGTCATTAGTCAGTCTTTGTTCCCACCTTTTAGGCCGATTGAGAATGCTGACTTGGCAGCAGAGCCTGTCGGAGAGAGAAGTCACTCTGATTGGATGTTTAGCAAAAAGCGAATCAGTGCACTATAGTGCTATAGATAGAAATGGAAGTTAGGATAATGAATAAAAGACTACAGCCAAGAGGGTTAGGTTTGGAACACTGCTCTTGGTTTTTAATGATCACTCCAATAGACAGTTATTTTCACAATGACAAGGCAACTGAAGAACAACTCAAACTTTGTAAGTGGTGTGAAAATGGTAGGCAAATGCTATTTTTGCAAAACATACCTATGCTATTTTTGCAAAACAGTATATCCACAGTCTCAGGTCTTGTGGTTGTTTCCCCTTCTGGCTGTCGAATACAGACGACCACCATCTGCTGGTACGGAGAGTTATTTCCTCTCAGGCAAACACTAAACATACATGTTAGATGGCCATTGGCTGTAATCTTTGTGGTGTAGTCAAGGGCAACTTTTATGGCCCCGAAGGCATCATGGGCAACGTAAGAGTCTGTCTTTGTTTGTGTTGGTTCTTTCATGTCAATATAGTGTGTTGGCTTTAGCTGAGAGGCAGGAGATAGACAGCTAGTTCCCACAAGAAGAGGATAAAATACATATTCCTGTTACCCTGAAGTTGTCTGATTTACCTGTTGTGTCAAAGTTCATTATGAGGAATGGTTTGGCTCGCTTTGGAAGCTATTGATGGTCAATTAATATCTCTTGGCTTCTTGTAAAGCAGTGAAACAGTTTTAAATGTGAAATTGTGACATGTGAGGTTTATGAGTTGTGTGAAGGCGTCTTGAGACAAACTATCTGGCTGATTGCATCACATCATCCCTTCAATGGCTTCCGGTTTATTTTAGAATTGATTTTAAGATTTTATTAATAACTTTTAAGGCCCGTTCTGGTCTCGCTCCCAAATATGTCTCTGATCTCCTGACTCCTTATGTGCCTGGTTGTAACCTGAGGTCCTCAAGGCTCTGTTAGCTGTCCCACAGTCTAGACTGAGGACCAAGGGTGACTGGGCTTTCTCCATCAGGGCCCCCACACTTTGGAACAGTCTCCCTGAGGAGATCAGACTCACTAGCTCCTTATCCACTTTTAAATCTCTTTTAAAAACACACTTTTATAAGTGTAATTAAAGTCATTTAAAATTGTTGATTTTACCATTTTCACATAGTCTTTTCAATCTTATCACTGTTTGTCATTTATTATATTTTGTCTAAAGCTTATTATTATTGTTATTTATGATCATATTAGACAGTTACCTATCAGCTGTAGTAACTTGAGTGTGAACAGAATTAATCAGATCCTTAAGTGAAAGTACTAATACCACAATATGAAAAGACTCATTTAAAGTCATGCATTCAAATCCTGACTTCATTGTGCAGTAAAATGTTTCCTGCCCCCTTTTATACATGATGTTTTTGGATTAATGTGCAGGTTGCATTTTACTGCTGCAGATGTTGAAGCTCATTTAACATCTTTATATACTGTTGGGTTCCTTAAACTAGAGCAATGCAACATTTTCTAAAAGATTGTTTGTGGCATTGCTGCCCTGTTAGAACCACGTATCTCTAATAGAATAGATTCTCCAATTCTCTCTAGTTGTAAGAGGTAGGTGAATGTTCTCAACACATACAGGAATGCTTCTTCTTTCAGTTTGATCACAAACATTGGACAAAATGTAGTGGAGTAGAAAATACTTAGTTACATTCCAGCACTGAGTGTATGGCAGCTGTTGGATAGTCAGAATATACCAGTTAAACTGGAAAGAGACGCATCTGTAACAAAACTTTGTCAAGGCATTTGTTTTTGACATGTCATAGTAGGAAAAGAATCAGAGTATTTGAAATAGTAGCTACAGCTGTATTCAGCTGTGCTCAGCTAGTTTCAGCACTCTGGTATTATGCATGGTGGATCTCTGGAATGGCTTATTGCAACACTTTATGGAGATCAGCAATCGCTAAAAAAATTAATCATTAATCAAAATTTATAAGGCTCCAAGATGCAGAACTGTTCTCAGCAATAACTGCGTGAACAATGTTGTGTGTTGAGAGCATGGCTTCTTGCTTTATTATCATTCTCATTTTGCCTCTGGGGTTCATTCCTCAGATAACTCTCTGTGTTTCCAGACAACAGAGAACAAAGAGGGCAGAAGAGCAAAAGAAAAGAGAAATCAATATATAGACAAGACCAATTGGCAGCAGGGAAAAAGACAAAAGTGACAAATGTGGTCTCTTTTTGTCGACTGGACATTACAGTGAGTTTGGATAAGAGATTATACCTCTGTTTGTTTACTCTCTTGGTGAAAGACATGCATGTGGATGGGAAAGTGTTACCTTCACCACTTGCTCCTTCGTTTGTTGTCACATTCAGGTTTGACAAGTTTCCCAATTCTGTCATTCTCAGCTGCAAAGGCAGTGTTGTAACTGCAGATTCATGCTGTGTAAATCCAGCTGTAACAACAGGAAAGTGATCATGTAAAGACGTCTCTGTGACCCTCCATGACATGACTACTAGCTTGAAAATCAAGTTTTAATCATGTTTTATTTGCCCTGAACTAAAAACATTTGGGATAAATGGATACACAAATGATTCCCTGAGGTCTTTACAAAGCAATACGGACAATACGGCAAAGCACTGTGTACAAAGATGGAGGTGGAGGCTCCGGGGCCAGTTAAAGCCTCCCAGCACATCTCATGATGCACTGCTCTGTTCTTTCTCTTGAACTGCCAAGAGCGCATATTTAGTATGTTTTTCATTTTGCTGCAGGTATTAATAAGGTAAAAACATGAAGCTCTTTTGCACACTTGCACTCACAAGCTCTTCTTCGCTTTGACATCTTCGCTCTTGTTCTTTTGAGATTTCTTATTCATGCACACACAGGTTGACAAAGCGTTATCTACATGGTTAAGGAAACGGTGCTCTGAGTTTTGGTGCTGGTATTCCTCCAAAAAAAGCTCAAGGTCCTACAATCAACGAGAATTACACCAGATATCCTCTTTTGACTCCTATCGCTTATTTTCTGACATTAGGCCTCAGGACCGCACCTATACGTGTCTACTCCTTTTTCACGTTGCAAACCAAAGTGTCCATCCAATCCACTCGCCAAGGCCACGACATCCATGGCAGGAAAAGGGAAAACAATAGCCATGCTGGTTCTCACCGTTCGTATTTCTCTGCTTTTAAACACAACCTAGAAAATACAGTATGTCTTGAGATAACATGATGAATTCCTGGCCTCGCTGTGGATATTCTTGCCCTCTGACCTCCATATTGGGTAAACATTCTGACGATCGTTGGTAGCCTTATCAAAAGTGCTCACGGTATCACTGCACGGCCCTTATCAAACAATGGTTCTGATAGGAACAGTTGAGGAATTGTGCTGCAGCGATGCGTAAAAGTGGACCTTGGAAGATTTCAACAAAAAAACTGAAGGAGGTAACAGACATAGTGGAGCAACATAGTGGAGAGGAATTGGGATGTAGAGGAGGTGCAGTAATTGGCATGGACCACATTGGTCCAGTCAACCATAATCTTATTGTGATGAATACCATGCCATGTATGAAATTAATTATGAGCATATATGAAACATGTCATCATCCAAAGTGCTCAGACTGCTACCCTGTGAATTATAGGTTGTGTGAACAGCTTTCTTCAGACACCCGACATCATCATTTATGTCAGCAGGAATAATGGCCATCTCTCCAGATTGACACAACCTTCCCTCCACCAGCTCGTCAGCATGACGCAACGTCCGAATCGGTTATTGTGTTGTGTGATTATGCAAGCTTGCAAGGCCAGTAAACACGTTGTGTATTCATTTGGTGAGGCAGATATGGGAAGGGTGGAGATGGGAAAGAATGCCCTAACTTGTTTTGCAAAGCTTTATGGGTATTGGGTGAGAGGGCATGATTCAAAATTGGCATCAGCACACGGTTATGATGCTGAGCTGAGATCTTTAATGTTGCTAATTGTGAAATGTTTAAATGTACATTAATTAATGCGAAGCAGAGTGCGAGTTTATCAGAGGGGGAGTTTATCTTGTTATCCTGTCCCCTGACAAATAGCAGAATTCCATTTCCTTTCCTTCCTTTCCTCCCTACTTCCTCTGTCCACAGATGGCTCAACATGCGTTGGGAAACAGTGGAAGGGGTGTGATGTCGCTCAACAATCTGGTTATGGGTAAACTGTAACACAACTTACTGCAATGTAATGTGAAAAATGTGATCAAAACATGTGCAGATGAAGGCAACTTTGCACAGTGCACGAAGCTGTATGCATGAGTGTGCATGTGTGTGTCTGTATATGTGTACAGGGTGCTGGTTCACCTCTCGTGATCCTCTCATCAGCTGTTTAAGACAGAAACGTCTGCACCTCCTCAATATAGTGGCCGCAATAATAAAAGGTATTTTTGCGTGTGGTGGCCATTGATTTATGCTGTACAGGATACGCCGTGTGTGCTGGCCATTGACCAATCAGTGGTCCGTAACTTTTCATGTGACCTTTTAGTTCCTGTTCGGCTCGCTTGGAACCACAAGTTATTAAAGTTATTTCAGTCGTCCCTGTTGATTGCAATTCTTTTAAATTACATACCTGAGAAAAGGTTCAATTTTCAAAATTAAAACATAAATAATCAAAATATCAAAAAGCCCCTCACAAGTACATCGATACACAAAATGAAAATACAAACATTTAAAGTTCCTAAATAGCAAAAGAAACAACTTCAGTACTTTTTTTTTGTGTGTGTGTGTAAAAAGGTTCGGGAAGAAATATTTAAACGTTTTTCAGTTGTGCTCTTGGAAAAGAAACGTAACGGACGGAGCCCATTCCTATTCCTCCCTCCACCTCGTTCATGGTGGTTAAAAAAAAGCAGGCTGGGATGAAATTAAGAGAAGATAAAAGAGGAATATTCTGAGATTTTTATGTAGCCTTTTGTTTGAGATGTACATCATAAAAAAGTCCAATCAATCAATGAGAAGCATCTTGACGTAGCAGTCAGTTTGTCTGCTCTCTGTTCCCTCCTGTTCCTTTTTAACAAAGCCTCTTGTCTCTTTCGTTCTGCAGCAGAATAATTGCAGGGGATTTACAGTAGCAAATGTGTGCATTTGTGTGTGTGTGTGTGTGTGTGTGTGTGTGTGTGTGTGTGTGTGTGTGTGTGTGTGTGTGTGTGTGTGTGTGTGTGTGTGTGTGTGTGTGTGTGTGTGTGTGTGTGTGTGTGGTGGTGATGTCTTACCCTCTCATTGGTGCAGTCCCCCGGAGGCATCTGACACACTGTTCCAACACACCTGTACTAACCTCACCTCCTGGAATTAAGAAAACCTCCTGTCATCGTCTGAAGGGTCAGGAGCAAGCACCTGTTTGGATTCACATTAACACACATGACTAAGAGCAGAGATTACAGGTATTGCATTCTGGTTCATGTAGAAGTAAACGAGCACAATTTTGTCTAGTTTTGCTCCTGCATTATTGACTATATCCATATTGAAATGTGGATATATTTACTTTCTAGTTGTAGGTCGGTCTAATTTTGATCATATTCACCATCTTAGTTTAGCATGATAGTATGTTAAAGTGTGCAAATGAACACTAAACACAAAAAAGCTGAGGTTCATTAACATTTCATCTTTTTTTTAGCAGGCATTTTATCATAAACCAAACTGTTGGTCAAAAATAAAAGGGGTGGATGAAAGTTGGTAGAAGGGTTGGGCATGGAGCAAAGAAGAACTCATTAGATGTCCAGAACTCATTAGATGTTGGAGTGGCTCCAGATAAAGGGGCGGAGTCAGGCAGGAATGTGTTCCTTCTTATTTGAACATTGCAGACAGGACTTTTTGAACTGTTCCTGTCAATTACACTTCAAGTACTTGACAGATTACCATGAAACTGGGAGGAAGGATGGGACATGTGCCATGGAAGTAATCATCAAATTTTGGAGTGGACATAGATAAAGGGATCCATGGATTTCTGTCACTTCCTTTAACATTGCAAGAAAAGCAATTTTTTGACCATTTTTATTAACTATCCACAAACTTCTCGACATATTTTCAAATATGTCTTTGTTTTTGAAGGAACAGTGGGGCTTGGGGGCATAATGGGGGTCATTTTTGTTCCACCTGTGTGACGGCAGTGGATGTAATAACAGCGGCAAATTGCACTTCTGTGTAAACGTGACGTGGAAAGGCAGGACGGGCTGTGATGTTTCAACGACGTATTATGCATGTAGCCCAAACCGGAAGACTTAAGGCCCTTTTTCACTGCATAGTACCGGCTCGACTCGACTCACCTTTCTTGTGTTTCCATTAGGTAAAAAGTACCTGGTACTACTTTTTTTGTACCACTTCCGTACAGACCGCTATTTGGTCAATGCCCGGCATTGCATGGAGTATCCTGCACAGCACAAATCAATGGCCGCCACACTCGAAGCGAAGCTACTTTAGCAACCAGCCGCTATATTGAGGAGGTGCAGACGTTCCTGTCTTAAACAGCTGATGAGAGGATCACCAGAGGTGTGTGTCGCGTTAAAGACCACGCCACAGCAGGTTTGCTCAGCGTCCATCTACCCTGAGGAGATACTGTCCCATAATGGAAAAACGAGTGGACTTGAGTAGAGCCGTTGCTACATAGTGTAAATGTGGCTTTAGAAAGCAGCTAGTAGCAGTTAGCGGCTAACTTGAAGAAGAAAATCCACCAAAAATGTCAAAATGCCTTACCATCCAATAAGTATTAAGTATTAAGTAATAAGTATTTTTGTCATTTTAATCCATTCTTTACAAAGCGTTGCTTGACACATCTGTTAGTCGTCACACGAGACCCAGACACCGCTGTGTTACACATCACGCTTCCTTTGCTCTCTGAACACTGGCACACTATTTCAAATCACACACCAGAGGCGGCGTTTTGCCGCCATTGTCTTGTTCAGCATAAACAAACAAAAGACGTTGAAGAGAAGGGACTTCATTCATTCTCTGTGAAAAGGGGCAGTAACAGTACTGTCCAGAGCCTGACTCAAAATATTTATACATTCATACTGATATCACTAGATGCCCACACAGACACACACACACACACGTATACAAATAGAGAGACAATTACAAAGAAACACTATAGGGTATTATCATGTATGCTATAAACAGAGGCACACACAAAGTAACATGAGCCCATTGGAGCTCCTTCAGTCGTTGACTTCTTTGTGCTGCCTCGCCCTGATCTCTCTCTGTTTGAATAGAACCGGAGACTCCAGATAACTCATTAACATAAGCCCTGGATGAGTAACACCTTGCAGGACTCGCAACTAGATGGCAGTTCTACCATGCAACTGTTAATTGAAATCTTCAACTGCATCACATAAGCGTGCTTAAAAAAAAAAGTTTGAAGTGCGTGATGCTCTGTAAACTTGCTGTCACACCGAATTAACTCCTGAATTAATTCTCCTTTGTGTTGCTCTCTTTAACAGTTTTGATCGTCTTTCACAACCACCGATGTCCTACATGGCTGCACACAAGTACACACAGATACTTCAACACAGCACATATCACGTTCTCTGGTGGATAATGAGTGCTTGCTTTATGAGAGCACTTTAATTAACAGGGTTCCCAGGAGAAAAGTGCCAGAATTTCAGCCACACACACACACACACACACACACACACACACACACACACACACACACACACACATACATGCACAAAATGTAGTTTGTTCTAGCTTGCTTGCAAGATTGTTTGGGGTTAAAATGGGGACACGGCAATTTCACACTATTTTCCTGTTTGCTTAGCCAAACACATAAACAGCATTTTCACCAGTTAAACTACACAAAGAATGTTGTAGAACAAGCGCTGGATGAAGGCGATGCACACTTGAGACACTTGCTGTGAGATTAGTATAAGTATAAGATTAGTATACTCTTCAGTTAAAATTTGACTAGTGAAGCGCTGGTTGCATTTATCACCATGAGTAATGAGTCATTCTACAACAGCCTTTTTAAGCCGTGCTGCGGCTGCAGGTCTGGTTCTAGTAAGCGGTGGGTGAGCTCAGTTTTCACCGGAGGGTGTTTGAGTTTCTGCTGCTGCCTCCCACACACTCCACTGCCCACAGTGATTATATCAAACATGTTTGAGGCAAATCAGAAAGTCTGTGGCAAGCCTGGGCTGGAGCAGAGGTGTGACGATTGAATCTGTAGAAACCTTAACGCTGCCAAATGATTAGAGACCATTAGTGTTGTTTAACAGAGGGTCAGGAGAGTCCATGGTGGCCAATGCTCCTGATTGTGACTGCTAGTTAACATTTAATGTATGTCACATTTCATGCTCATTAAATATTTGACTCTGACAAGAAATGTAGACACAGAAAATGGACAAATGTGTAAATTCTGGAGTAATATCACCCTCTTTTAAGCAGTATATATCTAATATCTAACATGTCCTGTACAAGACTGTCTATGTCTGATTCTGCATGAACATGTTCAGATGCACACGGTCTCTATGGGTGTGGCAGGCTGACAGCCAACTGGGGCATCCAGATACAGCTTAACCATAAATGACAGGAGGGAACGACAGAGAGCATGAATGAAAGAAAGGAAGTACCATTAAACCGAGGGCAGCGATAATCAGAGCTGTTCTCTAAGGTGATACCTTTTGTGTTAAAGTCAAAACCCTGCAGAACTCACAACTCCCAGCTCTTTTAAGATGATAACACACGTCTAGTGGTTGTTGGTGGTATCTGAAAACTCAAAAATTCCCATGCACATTAAAACAGTTCTTTAATTATCTTACTAATTAGCACCATGAGAAAAATACTTCAGAATTTATAGTTTTGAAGTATTTATAGTTGACACCAAAAGAGGATCTGAATTTGTAATTCATCAGCCCAAAGTAAAAAAAAACCTACACAACTATAAATTGTGCTTTATATTCTAAGACATTCATAGTTTCTCTTCCCTCATACCCTGAAAATGTATCCCTGTTCTTGAGATTGTTGCTGTTCCTTTAAGAACATGTTAACTGGGAGGTGCCGTTCATGTGGTATGAATCATGGCAGCATGTTTGAGATCAAGACAAAAGGTATCAAGTGTTTAATGCAAGGTGGCAAAAAACAAGAGGGTTTCTGCATAGATTTCCACTTGTCAAGAGCTTTTTACACGCTATGAATATGTTTATGTGTCTAAATGCAGCTCTGAACTGCTGTTGATCAGACAAGGGTAAAACTGCATCATGAGTGCTCATTTGAAATTGCCTCAGGTCTCCCAAGGGCAGAGCTTATCAGGACATTGATGCAAAAGTTCTAGAGGTGGTTTGGAATGAAATACACATTCATAATTTCTTTTTAAGGGATAAATCTCATTTTAAGTGTAGTGTTTGACAGTATTATAACAATAGTGATTAGACCTTGTAATTACTGCAAGAGCAATTTACTTTACATCGTGGTTTTCATAGACTTTGCACTCACTCTTTACAGAATTATATGTCACACATACTGTCTCATCTTTTCACACAGATGTCATTGACTTCATAAACATTATGTCAATTAACAGCATGTCACAATTGGCTCGAATGGCCTAAAGTCGACAGTAACGAGTACAATAACCTTTTCATCGAAACACACCACTGGTGATGAGTGAAGAATGGACAGAAGGCAGGATTCTTATAGTCCATCTGGTTGGCCCAGTCCTTTAGCAGGTGTTAATGACACTGCAGAAAGGATGCATTGCTCACTCTGTCAACAGCGTAAAGGTATTCAGCTGGTTTAAGCACTCCTATAATGTCTCAAGGGCTGCCATGCATTCTTTGAAATGAAGTCAGTCTGACTGAAATGTAGAGTCAGTCTTGCAAGCATGGTAATCGAAATAACTAGTATTTAAAAAATATGTAATTGAAACATGTACTGAGGATGACTGGGGGCTAAACTGGTGCATTATTTTGTTATATCCTGAGGTTAAACAAATATTTGTAGCCCCACTGCAACTGACCTGTGACTGCATGTAGGTTAAATCTCAAATTGTGGCCCCAATTCTCCTATTAAGACTTTAATGTCTGCTAAAACCACTCAAAGCATGCAGCTGTAATTGTAGCCCAATGAGAAATTACGTCGGGTGAGGAGGCCTTGAAACAGTTTAATCAAGCCTTTCCTGGATTTGATTGGTATTCATGATAACTGCCAATACATAGACACTACATAAACATAAGTGCCGTACAATGTGCATTAAATGACCTCAAAACCAAACATTCTCTGGTGACTAGTTAAGCTACCGTCACGAGGAGATTTTCTTTATGATAATTGCACATGTGTTTGTAAGTCAAACCGCTGAAGCTGAACCTTCAGGATCGACTTACAACTGGGTGTGTAAAGGATGGGACCAATCGGGGGTAGGAACTCTAGCTCGTAACTCCGCCATGTGCCTGCATGCGTGTGATTGCGTGATTGTGCACAGATAGATAAGCAGCAAGCAAGAGAGAGGAGGAAGAGACTGAAACTCCAAATATTAAACTTATTGTTCTGCATCTCGCTCGGTTTATGGTTATCAGTGTGTTCATAGCAGACAGATATAAAGAGAAAACAGGGAGTGAAGAGTGCGACTCCTGCAGAGGAACACGTGGAATTCCTCAGATGTCTTGAGGAGGAGTCTGAGGAGGCATGTAGAGACTGGTTGCCTCTGCAAGCAGAACAACCCAACATGTGTGGTGTGTAGAGGGTATTAAACACACACATCCATTTACTATGGTCAAAGGTATAGATTGCCATCTTTATGGGGGTTGTGTGTTTGGAACTATACCTGAATTATCTTCACTTTGATCATCATGGTCAAGAATTCCAGAAGTCATTGGAACTTAAAATTTAACTCTGACCATAACTTCTTCAAACAGCCCATTTCACGCAGTTGTGTCTATTCCCAAGTGATCCAAATGATGTCCCTCTTAACCAACCTTTGTCTGTCCCTCTGTTTCCAACAGGAAGACAATGAGATCCCCACTACTGTGGCTGTCAAGGACTCCCTCAAGACCCCACTACCAAGCCAGTATGATGCAGAGTCCACCCTCCCTACTCCATCTATTACCGGCTCTATTGATACCAGCCGTGCCCAAGAGGAGGGTCTTCAGACCATTAGCCTGTCCTCAGATGAGGATGATAGCCTTGCAGCACACCCAATGGGGGAAGAGATGCTGGAGGGTGAGGAAGCAATGGGTTTGGGCACTTCCCGCTCATATGAGAGAAGGGCTGACAAGTTCAAGCGCTCCAGCCTGAAGAAGGTCGATAGCCTCAAGAAGGCCTTCTCACGTCAGAGCATCGAGAAGAAGATGACCCAGATCACCACCAAGATTGTGCCACCAGAGAAGCGGGAGAAAATCAAGAAGAGCCTCACCCCAAACCATCCCAAGAGCCCGACTGCCAAGAGTTCCTCTTTCAAGGTGTCTCCCATGACCTTCAATGTCAAGAAGGTCAGAGACGTGGAGACCCCCACACAAGATTTGGGTTCACCTGAGGCAGAAGCCCATGTGGAGATTCTTCCTCTGGGAAGCTTAGATGGGGAGATTCCCTTGGCGGAGGTGCATAAAGAGGAAGAGGTTTTTGAGGAGATTCAGGATCTGATTCCCTCCACCCCAGAGAGCTTAAAGGCGGAGCCGGAAATCAATGGAAACGCACCAATCATTGAGTTGGAGATAAATGGTGATCGCTGCGCTGGCTTGGCAGTTCCAGAGAACGACGACGAAGATGTTGTTGAGGAGGAAGAAGAGGAAGAAGATCAAGAGAAAGACACAAGCCCTGTTGAAACGAAACCAGCAGATACCCAGATTCCAACAGCAGCAAATGCTGTAGAGCAAGTGTCTTAATTTGATCAGATTTTATTGAGCATCAGTTCTAGTTTCCCATTCTTTTATTTTTTTTCTTCTTAAAGTTTCTACATTTATGGACACCTAGCAGGCTCGAATTATCCCTCCATTGTAAACAGTGTTGTGTTCTTATCATAAACAACCATATACTGGAGAAACAGACTCTGCTTAGTGAAACCCTTTATACAACAGCAGCATAACGCCACTCTAATGGGTGTTTTTAAATAGCAAACAGGTGTTTCTCAAGCAAAAGAGGTGAGACAAATAAGACAGGAGCACCGTGGTCTAGTGTGACATTTTACTAATGCATCGAGCAGCTCTTTAAAAAATATCAAAATAAGTAACATGGCAAAAACATCATTTACTTTCCCTGCTACATGGCGGTTGATTCTGTCCTCTGTTCAGAGGGTAGGAACCTCCCTGACCTCTCACTGTCTCCACAATTTGAAGACATTTTCAGGTTGATTTTCTTGCTCTCTGAGTTAGCTGCTAACTGCTACTAGAGGCTTTCGTGGGTCCCAAACACGATACATCATCAAAACATCACACCGCGTCTTGTCCTACCACCTCATCGGCTCTCTCCATTCATACAGTCGTCCATTGGGCGCTGTTACCACCTCTTATGCCTTTGTAACATTTATATAAAACGGTGAGGTGCAATAAAGGCACAACAGTCCCGCCTTGAACAGGCTGTAAAAGTGGCAAAAACACCTTCAGTTATCATAACCATAGTCTAAATACCTTAACACAAACTTCCTTAGCAACCAGACATCACAGTGTCCAGAACCAGAATTAGTGCAAATGCTTCCTAAACCCTGTCGCAGGGTAGTCCAAGAAAGTATTGCACCTATGCACCATAACTCTCTCCCTTCAACCGGTGCCCACCTCTTCAATAGCAGCACATCTCCAGGGCGCTGGGGCAACGGTCTCCCTCCTGCTGTGTTTGTCTGTCTCTGGAGGTATTTTCCTCACTAACAGATAGCCTCTTTGTTCTTTGTCTGTTTTTCTGTGAAAATAGTAAATCTTTTGGTTAAAGTGGTACTGCCCTCAGCCTGTTGAGGCAGTGTGTTGCCAGGTTGTGCAAAAGACAAAATGAGGACTTTCTGAGTTTTCAGTAAAACGATCCGGGGGTATTTTGTAGTGAACTAGAGGTTGTTAAATGAATTCTTTAGACTTGCGCTGAAAAAGTTGACATCTTAAGTAACAGGTGACTAGACTTCAGTAGTCCAATAGGTGCTGTCTTGTCGCCTGTCCTTCAGGACTTCAAGTTAATTGTTTCTGTCTTTATTGTTGATGAGCTACCTTGAGCTGCATGTGGTCCTTTAGAATATTTTAATAATTTGTGTTTGCAAATGGCCTGAGTAAGAATAAACTTCCAGGAGCTGAGAAATTAGACTAGATTTCATGTTATTGAGAATCACACTAATCCATACTCTAGAATGATAAAAAGATAGAATTATTCGCAAAAACCACCATTTAATATGTTACTGCTGATGTGCCCAGTCACAGTGATGCAAATGAAGGACATTATTGTGAGGTAGAAGCTGCTCCAGATGGTGAGAAAGATACACAATTGAAAGCACACAACAGGTTTTAACACTGACACATTAAACGTCCCCTTTGCAGCCCGTTGTCTTCTGCAGGGCATCTTTGTATGTTTATGTACAGGAATTATTTCTATGCGAGGCACACTACTCTCTAGGTTTTTACATCTTATACACTATAAATTAGTACTTTATGATAGCTGCCTGGATAGTGTGTACTTTATGCAGTAAATGTATCTGTGTATTTTATTTTATTTTATTTTCTGAGTTACTATATGAGACTTGGGTGTTTTGAAGTTGTCTTTTCTTTCAGGCACTCATAACTTGCATGTTTGAACTGTTTCATATGTTTAATACATAAACACTATAAGAATTGCCAGGCATCATCGCTAAATCTCCTCCTTCTCGCTGGATGCACACTCTCCTACACACTCTGCCTTTACCTTGCACAAGCTGGTATGAGTATTTGCTCTCCTGGGGAGGTGGATTCCTATGTTTTTAAAGAAAAGAGTGAGCATAAAACATGCCTTATTGTTTTTTTCCTCTCTTCTGAGGCATTCCTTGCAGCTATCACTGTATGGGGGCATAGTCGAGGTTTGATACCAACTAAATAAACACTGAGGAAGTTTTACATTTGATGCGATGCATCCACAATCATCTTCATGTTTGGAAGTTTCTGTGTCCTTCCTTTTGTTGCACATTCTTAGTGCTTTACCAGCCTAGGTTACAGATCTCTAATGCAATGGCTCCCTAAAAATAATTTAGCATGTGATACCAGGTGCCTGTGATCCAGAAACTAGAGAGGTCAGACAAGTAAATAAAGGAAGAGGACAGCAGTCCTAGCGTTGATGGATGACTCCTGCTCAGCCCATTTTTCATGCTCTTGGCTTCCATGTTGAGACAGTGCAAAAGACAAGATGAGAGCCACAGGTGATCTGCCCCTATGGAGGCTCCTGGGCAAGACATTCTAGTGGAAGATATATAAGTGTAGGCATAGGGACGAATAGGAAAAGACTTCTGTTGTTGGAGAGGATGATAAAGTTGCTTTGGAGTCATATGAGCAGAACGGTGAGAGTCTTAAATGCATTAGTGCATAGAAACTGAAATGTATTGTAGAGGGTACGGTTATCTGACTTATACCCCACTACAGCATTTATTTTTCCTCTAGATAAGACAGAGTAATGGATTCTTCAAATCAGATTATGGTGCCCCCAATCTTTTAATATCTTAACTATGCAAGAAAATCACAGCCAATACTTCACTGAGGTCTGGTAAACATGGGAGAAAATAAATATCACAAATGGTTTCAACAGTAGTTGACTTTTAATGCTTCATGCCTTACAAACTTTGTTAGTCAGTGGGATCTTGAAGTAAAATAATTCAACATAATTGATTTGGAATTGCTTTTTACATTTGTTTGTTAAATGTGCTTAGTCACTCTGATGATTTCTGTCTTTGTAATTCTTTATATATCATAAGGGATTGAACACTAGGATTATTCATTCTGTGTACACTCTGTACTATAGAGGTTCAAATGTGACTGGCTTTGAGGTATTTTCTGCTTATTCATACAAGTGTGCTACTTTGGTGATATGTGTGTTTGCTAATGTTAAATGTTCTATTTAGATTTGTGTATGTGTGTAAAATTTGTCTTGTCTTAAAATCAGATTTTTCAATATGGATCACATGTGAGAGCTGCTTATGTTAGAAAGTTTAAACACCAGATATCTCCTGCATTGTCAGGTAGTATATGTTTCACATCATGTTTGTTCATGCAAAGTTATTATCTTCACTTAAACCAAAGAAATTTCCTTCACTGCAGAAAATTCACTGCCTCTTGAGTGTTTTAATGTACTCGTCCTGACAGCGGCTTCAAGCATCTTGTAAACATGCAGGCATTTCCTTTCAGAATTTAGTATTGTGTACATCAATAAAGATTTTACGACATTAGACATTTAGTGTGGGCTTTATTTGCAGTCCTTGAGGTAAAAAGCAACGACTAAATGTAACACATTTTAATAGTCGTTAATGTTCTGTGCATCAGGATTGTCGTGACCCCATTGACTACATTTTCAGCAAAGACCTAGTGCCTAAGAAACATGTAGTAGTAGTAATGTTTGCTGTCCCTTTGGGCTCTGTAAGGTTGCAGATAAATGTATGTAGGTGATAGTGTAATCTATTGAATTTTCAGTTTACACAGCAAAGTTAGTGGACTCAGAGTGCTCTTTATAAAATCAATATGTATTTGGGTCAGAACCACAATAAACAGCTGCACCATCCAAATTATAAAACTTTATTTTTATCAATTACTGTAGCACTATATAATAATCTAAGTAGCTTTAGCATTAATTGCCCTTTAGATGCAGTATCTCTAGATTAAATTTCTCCATCCATCCACAGTAAAGGTGAATGGAATTTAATTTTTGATGTTCAAATCTGTGAAAAATGCTGCTGGAAAAAAAAAACAGCAACCTATATTTGCAGAAAAATCTGACCGTGAACTATTATTAAATGAATCTGATCACTACTAAATAAAAGATGAAAACTATTGATTGATTGTTCTCTGGAGTATTCAGAGTAGCAGGGCACTTGATGTTCATTTAATGTCTTTGTTTTTCCACTACTGTGAGCACCATGAATGAAATGCTATTCACGTGCGTTTCATTTGGATTGAGATATTTTACATTTCCGATCACTGGCTGCAAATGTGCTTGAAGGATAGGCAATGAAAGAATGTGCTCTATAATTGTCGACAAATGTGCTTAAAGGATAGGCAATGAAAGAATATGCTCTATAATTGTCGACAAATGTGCTTAAAGGATGGGCAATGAAAGAATATGCTCTATAATTGTCAACAAATGTGCTTAAAGGATAGGCGATTAAAGAATATGTTCTATATTGTCAAAAATAAACACAAACACAGATTAATATTTTTGTATAGGTGATCTAGCTTAGTAAAGATTCTGTGAAGTCACGGTGGCCGAGAGGTTAAGGCGTTGGACTCGAAATCCAATGGGGTTTCCCCGCACAGGTTCGAATCCTGTTCGTGACGATTTTTTTTATGAGATTCTTTGTTTAATTAAATAAATCCAGTGTCTCCATTTTATATTTTAAAGATAAAATAAGAATAAAAATAAGCCATCATGACATAAAATTAATGAATAATGCGACTTAATGTCATGCTTCATGTAAAAAAAAAACACTTATGGACACTGAACTCTCACGTGGGTTCTCTTATTCTCGCGGTGTTTGTGAATCGAGCTCATTTGGTACAAACCAACGACTTTCTGTCTTTCCTGTTATCCAGTCAGCACATTGTCTGGTTAGTTCTGTGATTACATGGCATTTACAAATAGAAGACTGGCTATTGTTAGTACTTGTCGACCCAATTGTATAAAATCACACAAAAATAAATTTCTCAGTGTGTACTCCTTCCCCATGTCTGATAATGGAACTGTCTGCCTCTTACAAATAACGGGCTGTAATCGGTGACGTTGTCTCTGGGGGCATTGTTAAAGCAGGGAAGGGCGGCAGTGCACAGCTTGTACAGCCTTTAGTTAGCGTTTTGATGCTTTGCTATTGTTTAGGTAAAAATATTCAGGACACTACACTAGGCTTTTTCAACAATTGCAACGTTACAGGGGCCACAGATACAGACACACTAGTCTTAAAACAAAGCATCTGACCAAACTGCGCGTTAGCAGAGCTAATAGTTCCTTTTGATCAAAAAAGGCTCACAAAGGAAATCCGGTCGATTGGAACATATTTACGTAAACTGGAGGCGATGGAGATAATAAATGTCTCCAAATTAGCAAAGTGGACAGTATCTTAAGCTCTGGTGTAACTTAAAGCCAGTTGAGAGGTCCCTGGCAAAACAAAAAAACATCTGGTTTGACTCGCGACTCTTGATTTGTTAGCCTATTGAGTGTATTACATCTGATTTCGACAGCATTGCCAAATCGTTAAGTGGCTTTTGGCTACATTAGTACGTTTACACCTCAGTTTCCGTAATGTGAAGTATTAAACTTGACATTATGGCCATAATCGTGAAGGGAGAGATGCAGAGAGACTCGTATCCAGAAAATAAAAGAAGGTAGCTAACTAGCTTTCAATACGAACTAGCTAACGTGTAGCTAAGTATTCCTTTTCTAAGCTATATAGCTAGCGAGTGAAGGAACACTGCTAGTGTGTTAGCTGTTTTGAACAGCCTATTATCTTTCAGCTTATTTTTTTCCAGTGTCACTGTGTTCACGGTATTTGACTTCAGTGTAGTCGATTACCCAAGACGTTGGCCTGTCTGTACACAACAGCGATTCATTTATTGTGAGAAGTGGTGTTAGCATTCGGCTAACAAGCTAATTAGTTAGCTGAGCTAAAGCTAACGTTGTAGCTATCCATTACAAAGTAAGGACAGCCAGCACTTACTGCTAGTGAGTATAAGTGACAGGGAGGAAAGGAACAGTGGACATAAAACATAGCAATGGCAACCCCCTCAAACGAGGCCTTGTTTTTGATAAAGGATGTGAAGCCTGGGTCGAAAAATTTAAATATCGTATTCATCGTATTGGAAATAGGTAAGTAGTTTGGCCCGTGAAGCGTCTGTTCACATACCATCAACTCGTGTCTGATCTTAAAGGGACCGCTAGTTTTTACTGTAATATGTAACGCTAAGGGTTGCATACAGCAGCAAAAATTACCGTCAACACTTTTAATCGGCTCAATTCTTTTGTCTAACATGTACTGTCCTATTAGGACGAGTAACCAAAACGAAAGATGGTCATGAGGTTCGCTCGTGCAAGGTGGCAGACAAGAGCGGCAGCATTGCTATCTCAGTTTGGGACGAACTAGGCAGCCTTATTCAGCCAGGGGACATCATTAAGCTGACCAGAGGGTAAGACTGTTCTCTAAAAGTTACACCATTCATTGACAGATCATTCTGCATACACAAACATCTGCAGTTTACTGGTGATCGAGCAGCTTAAACTCTTGCAGAAATAATCTTTTGGGTTTTAACTTGTGATTTCTGTGTTAGCTATGCATCCATATGGAAAGGCTGCCTGACCCTATACACAGGAAGAGGAGGAGATCTGCAGAAGATTGGAGAGTGAGTGGCAAACCACAAACCTATTCATTATTTAGAACACTTCCTTTCCCTGTTGAAACTATGGTTGTCATTTTCTCAAGCATGATCTTTAAAGATGAAGGTGAAATTTGCCAGTAATGCGTTTACAACATTACAACATTTAAATAGTTTTATAATTCCAAGAGTGATCCAATAATCAGCTATGCATATTTTCTCCAGACACCTTTACAGATATTACCTTGAATCCCATTACATAATTTTTACACTAGTCTCACTCTTACAGTCTAGTGAGTAGTCTCCTTAGAGAATAAAGTTTCAGTGTTTTTACTTTTTGAAAGTTTTCAGATTTAAATCCTAGGAGGAAAAATTGAACCTAGTAGTCAGTCAAATGTTTTGAAATTGAATCGTAACCACACGCATAATTTCTGATAGTTGACTGCTACATTGAAACAAGGGTTTGTCTCCACAGGTTCTGCATGGTGTATTCAGAGGTGCCCAACTTCAGTGAACCAAACCCAGAGCTTCTAACCCAATCCAACCAGCAAAACAAATCTGTGAGTAGCCACATCCACTCCCTACTTGCCATTATGGACGTCCCAGCAGTCACTGCTTGGATGCCCATAATTTTGCAAACATAATCAGAATAATTTGAAAGGAAATCTGTCCTGTTTGATGACCTGTATGACTTTGCGTGTTAAATAGTAAGTCGTCAGTCCGTCTTAATGTCACCTACACACTGCGACTTTCAAGGTCACCAGAATGCTACTGATCAGACTACAGGATTCTTTTTTTTATTGTTTTCAGTCATTCATCTAGCAAAAATGTGAAAAGTTTCTGATTTCAGCTTCTTCAATACAACAATTTGCTGCATTTCTGTTATTTTCTATCCTTTATTATGGTAAAAAAAAATGAATGATTAATCAATTAATTTGACAATAATCTGCAGATTAATAGATAATGAAATGATCATTTGCTCCAGCCCTATGCACATTACATTAGTGTGAGTGTGCATCAAAGTCTCTACCAGATTGGATCATTGAAATTTTCACACATGGTGATAGTCGCTTACAGGAGGGAGCCTCTGATCTGAGGCTTATCGATCTCCAAAAACTGTCAGCAAGTGAAAATCAGGGCTAAACTTGTGTAGCGTAAACCCGGTGGTGAGATCTTAAAGGTGATGTTCTCCTCCACTGTCAGGGTAAACCAGACCAGAATCAGAGGGGGAACTCTCCACCCAATCAGAATTCAGGTACACCTGCCCCACCAGGTCAGTATATTTTCCTTAATGCAAATAATCACTGCTAAACCAGTCACTCAGTTAGAGGAAGCAGGAGTGTTGTGCATGTTCTGTAGAATGATGAGAGTACAAAATGACTAGATGGTTGGTGTTGTCAGAACTATAGAGGTAAAAATCTTGACAAATAGACTTGTTTGCATACATAGTATAAAGTTTTGACTGCAAATTTGATGAAATTAAGTGTAAATATGACAAAGGTAGTCTTATTTTTTAATTCCTTGCTTAATTGTGAAATGCAACTTCATCTCTTGACCTTACTTTGATTTGCCATAGCTAGAAAACTAAAGAGGGTTCTGTTCCATGTCGCATTCACAATACCAGGACCCTTAAACATTCGCAGTTAAATGCAGTTCAGCCTTCATTATTTCATGATTCTTATCTGTGCTTGATCTCACTTTGATGTGTCTTTTGTAAAGGATGAAATGTCTTACGATGCTTTTTGTTTTCCTGTGTGAACATGCATATATTTCTCCTCTTACAGGAAATGGTGCCATGCCGCCATTTTCCAACAACAGCCAATCACCCGGTGCACCCCGGGACCCTGCGTTTGGGAACATGGGACGAACCAACGGTCGATCGCCTGGCAACGGAGCTCCTGCAGTCACTGTTGCAGGACCCCCAACAGCAAAGTCTTCAGTCACCATTAGCAATGGCAGGGACCCACGGCGTGCCAAAAGATGAAACTGGGGTTATGGGGGATCATGTTGGAAAACAATGGACGTAGCCATCTTCCCCCTGCCCCCCCCTTTTTTTTTTTTTTTTAAACATTTCCCTATTAGGGCCCATATTCAAAATAATAACTTAAATTAGGGACTACATGCATCATTTTTATACAGGCTAATAGTCAAATGTGTCATTTATCAAGCGTAGTCGTGCTCTCGTTAAGCAGCACAGTGTGATTGTGATCTACCACTTAATACACTCACAGGACTTCTTATATAGTTGAGTCTTGGCAGTTGTGATGAGCCTCCTCAGTCCATACCCTCGTCCTCTAAACCTCACTGCAAATAACCAGTCCTGTGCCAGTGTTACCTGCCCCATACACTGTCCCAACCCCCTCCCCGATTGCTTTCTTTCAAACTATACACCCTACTTGAACACTTGACGCACTTTCTTCTCTTTATTTATATCCGGGCAAGGTTGCCTGTCATTTGAATCAGGAAATCAGCTTCTGCTTTTTAGTGGAAAAAGGCCTTAAGTTGGTGAAAATGAGCTCTTAAAAGTGAATGCACAAGCAGCATTCTTCAGAGGGTCTTCTCTCTCGTAACCAAACCGTATCTGAAGTGACTCTGTGACAGGAAAGGTGTTAGTTTTGAATTTTAATGGTAGGTAAATATGAAAATGTTTTCATACATGATTTTCTTGTTTGCCATCAATTGTACCTTGATCAAGGAGGGACCACTTAATACTGGCAAAACGGTTCACTGAATAAATTTTACAGTAATTCTGCTGCCACATTTGTTTTTCTGTAGTCTGTTTGACAGTTGGACAGTATTACTTTAACAACTTTCTCTTTCAGGGAGGGTATCAAAACCTTTTTCTGTTGATGCACACAGAAACCACACCATAATCAAACCCCTGTACATGAATAGCATAAAGGGCCACACCAGCCCTCCACATGTCCACCACAGACCTGCCGTGCAACTGGAACTGATGTCTCAGTAGCTCCATGCTTGCACCATCAAATTAAAGCTGAGCATCTTATCAAAATTCATGTGGTGTTTTAGATCTACAGCACCATCTAGTGCCTTCAAAATAAACTACATTTGTGTTAGAAAATTCTCCAGAATGTCCTACATTTACTTTAATGGAGGATTGTAAACAATTTACACCATTTTTTCATAGACTGTAGAAAAATCACACAATCTATGACTGATTTAATTATTTTAATTTCTCTCAACCTGAAGGAAGACATTTATACTTTTATAAACAGAGTCGCTGCATTAATCATTCCATTTTTGAAGCCATGCACTGCGTGCAACTCAAACCTGCCTTTCTTCATATCCTTTGTTGCACCAAGCACCTCAACAACATCAACTCCGGATGTCGATGTGTGTCCAAACCGTTGGAGTGGCAGAGATGCTACTCAAATGAGATGAGGTTACATATGGCACACAATTAGAATTAAACGAGTCTGATAAGTCTAAATGACCCCTCTGTTGTCTGAGCATAAAAGTGAAAGGTTTTCACTTAACAACTAGGGTGGAATAGGAATAAATCCATCCGTCATATTGTTTGTATTCTGACCCGGCAGGGCTCTTACCCCATGTTTAACACATGTTTATGTAACGCCACCTACGTTTTCACTTCTTGTGACACTGGAAGTTGGAACACATGAGAAGTGTTGCAGGAAATGTGATGCTCGTCACTCGTGTCAACATAGATGTATGTCATGAGCCTGGTACTTCCTCTGAGCAGCGGTCAAGCACAAATGTAGTCACATGCGGTTTACAGTGTTTAAAATTTCACTGCATGTTGATCGAGGCCCAGAGAGGGGTCGCAGCCTGTTGTCTCATCAGCTATTGTAGGTTCTGTTCTTTAAATTAAACAAATAACACAATATTTCCAATATTTGTGGAAAAGAATGAGTGCTGCAATATTAGAGAACCAGGCAATAACAGTGGCACACTTCTGATATATGTTTCTTGGATATGTTGATTATTGATCCTGAGGTTTTATGTTGACGGTTTCTGTTCAATTTTCTCTTGGGATTTTGTGTCCCATGACACCAGTGAGTCACATAGCGTGGCCTCGGTTTGTTTAGGGGGAAGTTTTGTGGTGAAGGACCAAACAAGGACTCTTAAAAATAGTTTTATGTAGCAACAGCATTGACAGAAGAAGAAAACAAAGGCTGGGAGTTAAAAAAAACAAAAAACAAAAAACTGGAGAAAGGAAAAGGCAAGAAGTGCAAGAGCACCTTGACAAAAATGTAACTGAGAAGTTTGTACATGTGAATTATGTGTCCGTCAGCTAATATGGTTTTAGCCTAATTCAAATATTGAGTGTAATGTGTGACAGATGCAGTTAAAATAAGTAATTTCAAAATAAAACTTGCATCCCTCTGCTAAGGCCAATGTGTAGCCTTCCAGGCCTCTGCCCCATCTCTCCACACAGTTTTGAAAAACGCCATGTCTCCCATCAAAGAATGTGGAAACAAATTTCTGGATCTGCTCCTTTATCCAGATCCACACCAAAATGTTACGTGTTCTGTTCTGAACTTTGCCTCAGTTTTGATCCTGCGAACAAACAAACCAGCAACAAACCAATGAACGTGTGAAAATATTGCCCTCTTGGATAAGTGCAGCAATTAAACTCTCTGCTACCACTCTTGTGTGGGTTCTCTCAGTGACAGCAGCACTGATGATGACGTTTGTAACAGCCTTTATTTTCAACACAAATTACACAACTCAAACACAAGCTTTTCAGCTTCATCACTGATGTGTTTTTAAGCCGACAATCTCACATCTCCAGTCTAATTCTGGCAGAAAACTCCCCAGGTCCAGCACGCTTCTGCAATATGTGAGACATATACAAGGTAATCTGTTCAATACAAAACACCTGTTTTAATATAGCTCTCTCTCCCAACCACGCTCCCCTGAACCCCTCCTCCCCATCCTGAGACTGTGCTTTAAACCAAAACCCACCACCACATACAAGTTAATTAAATAATAATTATATAGATGTACAAAAAGATATCTTTAAATGTACTAAATGAAGTGTACGGCAACAGAAACGCCTGCATCCAATATGACCTTAAACACAACATCCAGCTGTATTTTAAAGTGAAGATGTGATGCATTTACTTTCATGCATGTGAAACCTTCCCTTTTGTAATGTTGAGCAAATGAAATTGTGCGTACGTGAGGCAACAGGAAAATGGGCCTATGGTTAGGGTGATGGGAGGGGTGTAGAGAAATACAGGGCTTGTTCCTTGTCTCCTTGTGACACACTCAGTGCCTCCCATAAAGAAGAGACCACAATGACTGGTGAGTGCTTTCATCCTTAGAATGACAACTTGTATTTGAGAAATAACTTAAATTGATTAGTATTTAATAGATATATTATAGCAAACAGGTCATTTCAGGATATTAAATTATCCTGATGGAAATTCTGAATAAAATTTTATTATCCTTTTAATTCCTCCTTGTTTGAAAACCATAAAAAATTCTTATTCCAGTGTTACCATCACTGTACAGCACATTAGTTTGGGCTTTGTTGTAGATGTACAGACATGCTGCTAAAAAATGATTTTGTTTGCCATCCTCAGATCCAAACACATCTTCTTTTACCTTAGACTTCGGCTCCATATATGAAGAACTCAACTTCACTTATAACGACTCAGAGTACGTCATCAACCCTGAAACGCAGCCCTGCAACCCCTTCGCCATCCCAGATGCAGTCATGGTTGTTGTCACTGGGTTTTACATCCTCATCTTTCTGTTGGCTATTCCTGGAAATCTGGTGGTGGGGCTGGTGATTGGCCTCAGCAAGCAGGCGCTGCCCCCCTCTGACCTCTACCTGCTCCACCTGGCCATTTCAGACCTCATGCTGGCCATTACTCTCCCGTTCTGGGCCACCTCTGTTATGAAGGGTTGGGTGTTTGGAGACGCCATGTGCAAAATTGTCACCATCCTCCAAGAGCTGAGCTTCTACTCCAGTATTCTCTTCCTGACGTGCATAAGTATGGACCGTTACATGGTGATTGTGCGAGCAATGGAAGCACGCACGGCGAACCGACAGCAGGTCAGCTGGGGAGTTTGTGCCGCTGTCTGGGCTGTTGGAGCACTTCTGTCTCTGCCGGGACTTTTCACTTCTTCCTTCTCTTCTCAAAACTCTAGTCAAATGGTGTGTAGCGAACGTTACGATCCCAGCAATGCTGATGAGTGGCGGCTGACCACCAGAATTCTTCGCCACACTTTGGGTTTTCTCATCCCCTTGGCCATCATGCTACCCTGCTATGGAATAACCATCAGACGCCTCCTCCACATCCGTGGGGGGTTTCAGCGTCAACGAGCCATGCGAGTGATCGTGGTCGTGGTCGTTGCCTTCCTGCTCTGCTGGACGCCGTACCACATGGTGGTGATGGCAGACACGTTTTTCAGGACAAAGGTAGTTCCACACAAGTGCCCAGCAAGGATGGCAGTGGATCAGGCCATGTTTGCCACCCAGAGTCTGGGCCTGCTTCACAGTTGTGTCAACCCAGTGCTGTACGCTTTTGTGGGAGAGAAGTTCAGGAAGAGGCTGCTGCAGATAATGAGGAGGATGGGCGTCACGGAGAGAACATCGGTTACGAGAATCAGCAGGTCTTCGCTGTCATCAGAAGTCACATCCACATTCATGTAAGCCAAAGAGACACTTTGAACTACTCACACAAATCAGTCACATCATTGTATTTACATGGTCTCAAGTGCTGGACAGCATGTGACCTAGTTTTGATACTTTTTTCTGTCGCTTGTATTGCCTGCCATGTATTTTAATATATGTATAAATATTTTCTATTTCTTCTATGTTTTCATTTCATTTGACTTGTTTTGGTTTCAATCCAGTGTCTACCAGGGAACATGTTGCTTAAAGTGAAGCTGTAAACATTTTTTGTGGTTACCCCTTTAAATCCCCTCTCTTTCTTCAGACATGTCTCGTCCTAGTGAAACTGTGTACAACACGTTATTCAAGTTTCAATTTCAAGTTTGCCTATAACACAGTAATACCATGTCACAACATCAGGACAAAACGTTCCCAGATCAACAACTCGAGATGCAGCTGAATGCTCTGGAAAAGTTAGAGTGGGACCCTGAGATTAGACAAATCAGTGTTTGTGAGAACTGATGAAGCCTCTTGGATGAGAGGTGAAAAATCTCTACTAATATGAAATTAATTATTTATATGAAAGTAATTTATCAAAATGATTTTCTATGATTCAAGTTTACAAATTAACGTTATGGTCCTTTAAAAGAGCATTTCACTTCCAGCTCAAAACTGCCCTGCATCCATTGTAGCTGTAAGAAGAAAATATCCTGTACTATATAACTCCATGTTTTATAGAAATGTATTCATATATTTGTAAGTATTACTTTTTGATTTATATTTAGTTTGTAGTGTCTGTGTAGTTGCAATCCTCATTAAAGTTTTGTATAAACATGTAAACTGCTCTGTGTTCCTGATGAATATAACATTACTGAGTAACCTCATGTGTCATTTGGTTTAACCGGGACTTTTCTGTAACTAATCCAGCCAGCAGTGTGTTTAGAGCCACAGCAACTTGAAATAGAAGTTATGGTTGCACCAGGTACACAGCAGTCATCGGAGGTCAGGTCTGTTTTTTGTCTCTGTGCAGAAGAAAATCACTTTAACTTGGTATTTAATTACAAAATGAACTCTGGGAAGTGCAGCTGATAGAAACCTTTGCTTATAACAGCAAACGAATAAAAACATTTCAATTGGACCTGATAGTTTACTTACATTAAGTTTGTGTTTCCACAGCTAATTCAGATTTAATGTATCCCATAAAAAGAAACCAGAGCTAACGTAGCCACTCAGGTCAATTCAACTAAGTTAATGTGCTTATAATGGAAGGATGTATATATAATCAATTACAAGCTGCAGCTTGAAAATAGCTGAGAAGACACAATAACATTACACAACGATTACTAACTTGATTGTATTTGTGTACAAAATTTCCATTGGAACAATAACAACGATGAAAACATTCCCATTTGAACAATAACAACGATGACAACATTTCCATTTGAACAATAACGATGACGACATTCCCATTTGAAATTGCAATTAACCACACAATGTTACCTTCAGAGGAAAACTAATTAGTCCGGTGGTCTATTGTAGTTTATAATAATAATGGATCAGAGAAAACAATCACAGATTTAATATAATACACCTGTTTTAGAAGGAGCCTCAGTTAGTTTATGAAACCTGAAACAAAGACTCATCATAACGACCAGGACTTTACAAAGTGAAAGATCAACTTATAGCAAAGCAGGGATGGAGAAATGTACAAAACATTGCTTCAGTCTGAACCACACGAGGACAGTCCACCATATCGTCAGACAATGGAAGAAGCATCATTTAATTCAGACACTGTGAAATCAAGCTGTTATTTCAAGTGAATTGACTTTATTAATATTACCAGGTGGTTATTTTTGAAGTTGACAATGTTTTTTGCTTCCATTTCTCCTTTAATCAAACTGTTTTGATAACAGAAATAGAAGTAAATATGTCAATAACAACAATTTGCATTAGTTTTTATGTCTAACTGCTTGATTCTCGTTTTGTATAAAGAAACCCGAATCTTGTTTAGAATGCTCACTTGTAGCAATATGCTAGCACCTCTACATACACCTTTTTAAGTTAGATCTAATTTTCAGTGTGTTATGTTATAGTTATAGTTATAGTTATATGTAGCAATAAGCTATGTTAGCAGTAAATTATATCTCTGTTTGTTGTGAGCTGCAGTGTTAAGAATTGTTTGATTAAATCGTCCCGCACTCATCAGGTGATGAGGATCTACAGCAGTCCCAAAATGTTGTGGGAATTCCTTTTACAAGATGTAATAAATGCCTATAAGCAAAGTTATTAGCTTATTAGATGTGGAGACCCTTGGACAGTCTCACCTGATGGGGGTCCATGGTTTCAGTTGTGTTAGTTTAGGGTTGTATAACATGGAAATGTTTGGGAATCACTGGATAAAGACTCTGACAGTAGAAAAGTATAACTAATGCTAACTTTGTTCTAACTATTATGTGTCTTTCAGTCATTGTATGACAAAGCACCAATTTTCAGTAGATATCAGTCCAAATACTTCCGTCTGTGATACCACCTCAACTTTGCCTCTAAATATAGACGATACTTGAAATATCTATTATAGGGCCACAGCTGCCTGCTCCAGCTGCCATTCTAATGAAGTGATAACATTTTATTTTCCATAATATTTGACCACCTCAACACAATTGGGAGCCAATGTCAGCCTCTACATGTGACCTACAAATTAAATATCTGTCCCACACTGACCACCAAGTATTGCACCATCTCACATGTTCTACTGACCTCAGGTTGGCTAAAAATGACAAGGGGGCGGGAGCCTAGCAGTGACTGGGCAGATGGATCACCATGCAGCTGTCATTGAAAGACTTGCTGGGCTGTGACTGTCATTTCCCACCTCGGACTGACTGGCAGAGGTAGGGGGAGATCATGAGTGGGGCGGTTTAGCTCATGGGACGAGAGTGGGTGGGGGGGGTCACCGTGCAACTTTCTGGACTGGACTTCATGCAAGAACAGATTTCAGGGCCTCTGGGAATAAAGAGGAAACTCACTGAAGATTCAGACAACCTTGTTCTGTGGAGAGATTACGAGGAATCACACACTATTGGGAAATGGTTACAAAAGGCTGAGAAGTCATCAGGAAAAGGAGGGGAAGGCAGGGCTGTCACTTCCAAGAGTCACGTCAAGGGAGCTGTTAATGCAACATGATCTAGTGGGTCTTGCCCTAAAAATACCTCTGGACAGGAGAGTGGGAACTATCTGTATCTGCGTAATCACCTGGTAATCAACAGTTTCTTTCTCTTCTTCAGACAACAGCTGAGTACATAGAACAGAGATTTATCCACAGTAGATTTGTTTCTAAATATGTTCATTTGGCTTTTCCAGTAAAAGATACATTTAAAATGTGAGAATTGTTACGTCGATCCTGCTCATAGACTCTAATGCCCACACTGGATTTTGATTTAGGACACAGACAGTCATTGTTATAGCCATACGATTCACATAGTTACAGAATCTATTATAAGATCTACTCCATTAGTTCAGCCATGAGAAAGGCCGAGGTGCAAATGACCCTTAAAAAAGGGGCTGATGAAGCAGTGGCACCCTCGAGCCCCATTATACCCCCAAAGAGGTCCAAAGCAAGCCTAGAGCAAGTTGTCCCGGAACCTCGAGGACCTGGCCGTCCCACCCCAACTCCACCTGTTTTCATACGCAAAATGAGGAACGCTGCCGTGGGGACGGGCTGCGACATCCGACTTAAGGTAGCCGTGGCTGGAGACCCCCAGCCCTCTCTGTACTGGTACCACAATGATGACCTCCTCAACATGGAGAACCAGGAGTACGGAGGGCTCTGGATTAGGGATTGCAAACCCAGTGATGCTGGCCTCTACACCTGCATTGCCAACAATCACCAGGGAGAGGCCCGGAGCAGCGCTGTGCTGGCTGTCTTGGATCTGGGTGAAGGTAATACTGATGAGTCCATTTAAAACTTCAGTGGTATCTAGTCCAGTCGTCTTCTAGAGAAAATGTTATTTCTAGATTTATTGTTCAGCATTGCGTGTTTTTTTCTGTATCAAATAGTCGAAGGAATTCATTCATGACATTATAACAATTTAAAAATACTCAATAGTTAAATCTATTTGACTAAATCTACAGTTCCTCCTGGGAAGCCCTTTCTAATAGTGTAGATAGCATCAATCTGATATCACAACATAATTCAATAAATCTTCAAACACTCCGTCCTGTAAGAACATCTGTGATATCATTGACTGTAACAATGAGGTTTACTACTATCACCTATTGTAGTAGCTTCCATGAAAATTACCCAGCATGCTACCGTCATGCAAAAGGCATCGCCCCCTGTCGAGCAAGAACCAATCAGAAAATGCAGTGTGAGCCTGTCAGCTTCCTGTGTCATTGTCTGATCCATTCAGAACATAAGATAAATACAGTTTGACTCATTTATTATTATTTCACTATTTCATTCAGGTGGTCATGATGCTACATGGTTTATCAGGTATTTGGCCAGGATATGCAGATCATTTGCTTTTTCCCTAGTTATTAAAAAGAAAACATTTGGATGCTACAAATGATGAAATATATATATATATATATATATATATATATATATATATATATATATATATGACATTTAATATATTTATAGCCCAAAAATGACTTCTATGAGAAAAAAGGGAATACAAAAAAATAGAGCAGAAGAGAGGCTTTATGTTAGGCTTCATATCAACATACTGGTGTTCAGAGATATAATGATTCTACAGGTTACTTTAGGTGTATCTTTGAAAATTGTTTCTCTCTATATATATAAACAAATATATTCCATATAATATATATATATATATATATATATATATATATATATATATATATATATATATATATATATATATATATATATATATATATATATTGTTTCATGAAGCTCCAAAAACAAATAAAAGAAGAGAAACATGATGATTTTTCATTCAGCCAAAGGAAGCTTTTCAAAGCGTATTACAGTCTGATTCCTCACTGTCAAACCAAGGGTGCTTTAAAGTAGCTCCTCTGTGTTAAAGGTTTTGCATTCTGATCAAGAAAACCTCATTTAATACAGTACATCTTGTGATCCCCGCGCTGATCTAAATTCACCTCAGTTGAGTGCTCTGACCACCGCAGGTGCTTTGAAAAATGGTATTACCGTCTTGAAAAATATGCCCTTCATATATCAGCTCAAGCACTCTGTCATTGTGTGTAGTGGAAACTCATTCTTTAATTTGGAACTGCCTTTTCTATCTGAGAGGGTGAATGTAAGCATGCATTTGCATGCACAGAGATGTCAAGCCTGATCTGAGGTGAATGCACTTCAATCAGTGAGTCAGGGTTTCTGTAATGATAGCATTCTCTGATGGTGCAGAATAAAAGACAGTGCACTTACATAACCTGCTGGTTTCGATGCGCAAGCTGAAATTTGGGTACTAACAGAACGGCGACGTCTGAAGCCTAGATGAGTGATGACAAGGATTCCTTTCGGAGTGGGCAGCAAGATTTACAGAGTATTACATTTCCTTTACTTTACTGGATGCTTAGACAGAGACCACATAAAGGATTACCAATCAAATATGAGCACGTGAAAAATAACAAGGCTCTACTGTAGCTGACTAGTTTACTACACAGATGCTGACAACAAAATATCTCAGGGTGATTCTTGGAAATAGTACTCTGTTACTTTAATCTGTAGGAATAAGTTTGTAATCAATTAACAGATTACAAAATGAAGATAAGAAGCCAATAATATAACCAGTACATTACAGTATTAATACTACTGTTAAATGGTTTGACAAAACTTTATTTCACCCTTGAGCTTCAACTTCACATGTATTTTATGGCAGAATCAACATGTTGTTGTCAGTCTTACTATTGTATCACCTCAATAATGTTTTGCATGCATTACATCAGGGGAGCCACAATATTTGGAAATACAGCACAACAGAGAAGTAATGTGAAAATGCTCTTTCACCACACCCTTGTGATAAGGCATCACTCAGGACATTACAAAAAAGTAGAACAAAAACACAACAGTCACCTAAATTCTCATATCTGTTTCATGTGGGATCAAATCAGTAGAGCTGGGGTTATTCAAGCAGTGATCCATTCACTTCTGGATCCTCAGTTTTGAGTTCTGGTACACAGAAAAAGATCTATAGTGTGCTATTAATGCAAACTTAGGGGTATTAAATATCAGACAGTGGTAGGTCCTGTTTATTATCCACAAATATGACTTCATCCATTAAACCTTCAAACTAAACATTTTCCCTTTGACTCTCCATTTTAACCTTCAGTTTGATTCAGCTCTGCTTCACCATGTGTAGTCCACAGCTGTCCCATCACTCAATGATACTGCCCAAACCTTTCGTCTCTCTCTTTGAAAATGTCTCTCTGGACCGCCCCCCTCTTCCACCAACTCTCCCCAGTTATTTATACAGTGGAATGTGCCAGGCCTTAGATTTTTGTGATACTAGCAGGCCAACGTCTCTCCTGTTTCATAGGAAGACATCACTGCTAATTTTAGCCCCGTATGACTTTTTTTTCTCTCCCTACTGATCAGGCAATGGGCTGATTTTATATCCAGAACATCTAGTAAATAAGAATGTCTGCCATATGGTGTGATATCATACATCTTTCAGCGTTGTTACTCTGTAATGCCTCCATTCGTCACTATTTGGTTATTCATTCATTGAAAAAAAGAAATTAAAAGATAAACAAATACCAATTTTCCTGAGAAAATGTTCTGGTACTTTTGTATGTAAATGCTCTGCTATGCTCTCCTGGTAGCTTAGTGTCTATCATACGTTGCTAGGCAGGGATTAGCTGTGGCTGAAACTGGTGCTAATGAGAACTAAGAGAGAGAAAAACACACCAATGAGCTGAGGGACGCTAAAAGGGGTGATGTTTATGTTCAATTGACATCTTGGTCATTATTCATAGTCATTTGACTGATTGTTCATACATAAATATTGATTAGTGCAGCATTAAAGTATTTTTCCTGCAATTTCAGGGTAGTGGAAATAAGCTATAGACCCAACACTGAGTCACTGTATAATCACCATATGAGTCAACAAACAGCTGCTTATGCTCACATGTAGCAGATACAGAGTGACATTAATTAGAGTCTTGTCTGCCAGAGAGGTGAGACAGAACCAAACATAAGCCGCTGACCATAAAACAGAAACAATCAGCTAAAAAATGCAAAGAAGAAAAAAAAAGCTGATGAGAGCTGAGCTTGATGATGGACAGCGTCAGTTACTGACAGGCCGCGATTGCATTTAAAAAGCTATATTGCCTTTTTAAAGCTAACACTGGAAACTTTAGACATCACTATTGAGTGTGAACATGGCCTCTTTCCAGGGTGTTTGGAAAGTTCACCACGGAGCATGAATGTGAGCGAACAGGTGGAGCTGCAGTCACACTGTGGAAATCCCCTCCGACGCCATGTTGCTTTAATAAATAGAAACATTAATTCATCAACAGATAAATGTTGTTTATTACAGGATAAGAAGGGTTATTATAGAGTTTAGAGCTGTTAAACGACAAGAAGTCGCTTTGTCAGAATCACAGTAACACTAATCTGGGATTAGAGTTACTGTGATCACTTCATTAGTGTGAAGGGCACAGTGAAGATTCAGTCGACTCACCCCAATGCTGATGGAAAGTCAGGTGAAGTTTCACATCCAGACAGTGTTACAGCATTCTACTAAACAACTGAAGAAGATGGAGACTTATTTTAATACAGAAAAACAACTGAGAACAAACATAAAATGATTCCAATACAGCTCATATGGTATAATCCAAATCTACAGAAGATCCCAAACTTAGTGCAACACACTGTCTGTGCTGCACAAGTTCAAGTGTGTTCAAGTGTGCTTGTGAGAGATTTTATGAGATCAACAGGAACTTGTAACCTGTGCATACCTTTAGCATTGAGGCAAAAGTGACAATTCTATTTTATAAACAGGTGTAAATAACATCTTTTCAAATTAGTTTGGGGTCTTGGGGCTTTTGGAGCTGTACTATAATTATTGTATTATTTATCTTTACATTTTAAAAAGTCCCAATCATCTTGAATTGTTTAGGAGAATGGTGCAAAAGTGTTATGCTGAAGACTTTCCACCAGCATCGGGGTGAGTAGTTTATGACTGAATTATAATTTTTCTGTGAACTGTTCTTTTAAGTCATGTTGCATTATGTCAAATCTGCCCAGAGACACACACATATATATAATCACTGCTGACAAAACTACATAGAAAATCATTTTACAATTTACATTTTACATTTTTTATTCAGCAAACATTTTTTGCAGTAAATTGCAGAATATCCAGTCTGCTTAATAAAATCCCTTGACAACACTTTCCATGATTTAAAGATGGAATGTTATTTTCAGTAGATATGAGGAGTACTTTTTACTTATTTTCTTTAAATACTCATAATCCTTTGTCACCTTAGAATATCCAGTACCAATAATATTCATTGAAGCAAAGATTTTTACTTGTCCGCTAGCAGCGTAGGGAGGCTATTCCATTTAAACGTCATTTTATTTATTTATTTATTTATCTATGACCACTTGAGGATGGAGGAACTCCCCTGCAATATGATTGCTTGATGATTATGTGACAACATTCAGGGGAAATGAATCTGCAGATGTAAAATCACAAGTAAACCATA